>JAHWFP010182894.1:18742-41227 GCA_023313725.1 Lithobius niger
GCAAGAAAAGTTTGAGGAGCTTGACTGCAACGTGGAAGTGGGGCACGGAGTGTGTAAGATTAGGGAGTTGAGAGGGAATAAAACAAATTGGCCCAGTGTGTCATAACTTTAGAACGAGGTAAGATGTCGTTGGTGACGAGGTGATTGCGGTGAAAAATTTCGAAGGCTTCAAGGTTGTATCGGGTAGGCTAAGCTGGAATTTTTCGAAGTGGAGCACTTTGGTTTCGGTGAAGTTAGGTTTATGGCCACATTGTTGTTGGCTTCGGAACAGGGAACTGGAGTCCTTCAGGCAGTTCATGACCGATTTGTGGTTGCTAATTCTCTGTTTTAGGTTGCCAACATGCGCCAACACATGTGCGTGGGCATCCGGCGCATGGAATTTCATAAACGACATGTTTTGGGTTGCTTCCGGTGGGTGTGTTAGTCCATTTTTGTTTGAGGGTGCTGGGTTTCTTGGTGATGAGGTTGAATTTCTCAGTTGATTGGAGGTTCTTGAGGGCTGGAGTTATAGTATGATTGTATGTGGACTTCATTTTTGTCGTAAAATTGGAGTTGACTTTGGCTGTGGAGTTGTACCATTGCAGTTGGGTGTATTTGAGCACTACGGGAAGTGGAAAGGCATTTTGTAAATATTTGTACGAATGAAATTGATTTCAGGTGGGAGGTCAGCAGGACCACTGATCTCATTTTTGAGCGCACTGAGTTTAATGGTTTTGTCCTGGTAAGAGGTGTAGTTAATTGTACGAGTAGTATGGGAAGATTTATGGTAATCGTTCGTTTTTATAACACCTTCAGAAAGGATGGTAGGAGTGAAGTCAAGAAAATTGAGCTATTTCTTATCATTTTGTTGTTCGCAAGTAAATTTGAGGCACGGATCAGCGTTATCGAAAAAATGGAGCATGTCTTGATGAACGTCTGGGTTGGCAAGAACCTCTACGTCATCGACTTAATCAGTATAGTGTCGAAGGTGGCCATTGAACGTGGCACAAAAAGATGCGTCAATATTTTGCATCATACTTTCAGCAAGTGTGGAGGAAATGCAGCATCCCAAGGGGACCCTGCAGATTTTTTGAAAAAAAAACGGTTGTTGAAACTGGTATATGTGGTATGTTGGATAAGTTCAAGTATTTGGAGGAACTGGTCTTCGATTAGGTTAGAATCATGGAGGACACGTGGTTGTTTTTGAAGTACGAGGCTGACTCGAAGAGTGGTCAAACTATGGGTAAGGGATGGGTAGAGGGCCTGTAGGTCGAAAGAAGTAAATTGGTCGTCTGGTTTGGCTTTGATTTTTTGGAGGTCTTGGACCTGCTGGATATCAATGGTGCAGGAGTGCGGATTATCTAGGAGCTTGAGGAGTATAGGAAGAATGAATTTTCAAAGTGGGAGATTTGGTGCCTGCTTGATAGAGGAAATATTGCGGATAGGATTGCCTGGTTTGTACGTTTTTACTTGGCCGAATGCGATGGGCATGGCAGGGTGATTGTTAATGAGGTGTTTTGTGTTGCCTTCTTCAAGAATTTGAAGGTCACAGAGTTTCTTTATATGCTGCTTGATTTTTTCATTGTACCTATTGGTGGGGTAAAGTTTGACTTCTTTGTATGTGTGTTCATCTTGTAGTTGGGAGAGCATTTCATGAATGTAGTGCTCAGTGTCCATAACGACCGTTTGGTAACTTTGTCTGCACTTACAATCTATATGTGGGCATTATTACGAAGTTGTCGGACGGTTGTTCGTTCTTGGGGGTGTAAAACCGCCTGTTCACCAATGACGCCAGCTTGGTGGCCACTTGCTAATTTGGAATGTAAGGTGTTTTTATTCTTTTATTTCTCTGAAGATGGTGTCGCCCATTAATAATTTGTATTGACATTGAAATAAAAGTTTTTACCATTTTCGCCTGTGCTACTGGCTTCGTTCCCACTTCATACATTAGTGCACATACCAGTTTCGTGATTTCACCTTCGAACCGTTTATTATGTCACACCTCGCATTCTTTATTTTTTGGGCTCATCTGCCAACAATATAACCATGCCATTTTCTCTCTTGCCACAAAGTAGTCGCACGTTAACCTACAAGTAACTGCTATACCTTCGATTCCTCCACTTCTATAAACTTAATAGCATCCTTCCCAAGTCCCTGCGTATCAAACATACCTGCACGAACTCTCGTTCGCTAAAACACATCTCCTTAGGTGAAAATCACTTGCTCAATGCTCACATTAACCAGTCCTATGTTGATATCAATTTATTGCAAACAAAAAACGCAATACTTGAATCCCAAGTGCGCCTCTACATCCAGCCGCCGCACGGCTTCCACTCTTCCGTGCTGGCTGTTCCAGGAATCGGACCCACCGGGAAAATATACTACGCATTCACTCCAAAAAAATCGTATCATACTTCCAAGAACTTCAACCTATCGATCTACAAGATTTCCCACAATCTCTGGTTCCTTGAACCATTAACCTATCATCCCAACCACTACAGCCAGCCCAACGCAAAATTCTTGACCTTGGCCCTAAATTCGCACCCACACCACATCCTTCTCAACCAATACCAAACATTCCTGCCCAAATCGAATCAGCCCTTACCATTTTCCCCAATAGAGAGAAAGTAAGGGGTGTAGCCATGCAAGCAGCCTTACTCATATCCACACCAGTACCTAATCTACACCCCAAGAACGAAACAGCCATCTGACAACTTCGTAACAATGCTCCCATATCCATCGTCAGTGCAGACAAAGGTGACCATTCGGTCGTTTTGGACACTCAGCACTACAGTCATGAAATGCTTTTCCAACTACAAGATGAACACACATACAAAGAAGTCAAGCTTGACCCCACCAATAGATACAATTAAAAAATCAAGCAGCAAATCAAGAAACTCTGTGACCTTCAAATTCTTGAAGAAGGCAACACACAAGACCTCATTAACAATCACCCTGTCGCGCCCATCGCATTCGGCCAAGTAAAAACGCTCAAACCAGGCAATCAAAAATGAGATCAGACGTGTAGTAAGGCATACCCCTGATCCTGTTGACCTCCCAGCTGGAATTAATTTCATTCGACAAAAATATTTACAAAATGCCTTTCTACTTCCCATAGTGCTCAAATACACCGAACCACAATGGTACAACTCCACCCCAAAGTCTACTACAATTTTACGAAAATGTACTCAACATACCATCATGCTATAATTCCAGCCCTCAAGAACCTCCAATCAACTGAGAAATTCAACCTCATCACTAAGAAACCCAGCCCCCTCAAACAAAAATGGACTAACACACCCACCGGAAGCAATCCAAAACATGTCGTTTATGAAATTCCATGGTCTGGATACCCACGCACTTATGTTGGCACATGTTGGCAACCTAAAACAGTGAATTAGCAACCACAAATCCGACATGAACTGCCTTAAAGATTCCAGCTTCCTGTTCCGACACCAACAACAAACTCGCCATAAACCTAACTTCACCGATACGAAAGTGCTCCACTACAAAAAATGCCAGCGCACCCTATACAACCTTGGAGCCTTCGAAACTTTTCACCGCAATAACCTCGTCACCAACCACGTCTTGCCTACTTCTCGAGTTATGCGCACTGGGCCAATTTGTTTTATCCCCGCTCAACTTCCTAATCTCGCTCACTTCGTGCCCCTTCCACGTTTCAAGCCAGCCCCTCGGACTTTACTTGCTCGTTCTCCCCCCACCCCACCCCCCCCTTCTCTTTTTCTACACCCTTACCCCCCCCCCCCCTTTTCCAGTTATGTGTTCTGTCATCCTTGTCTCAGCTCATCACCACTTCCATTCCATTTCTTGCACGATTTCTTTCAATTGTTGCCCCCGTGCATGCCCTCTTCATTTCCCCCGGTTGTTGTGGCCTTACCCAAACGTCACATCCGTCGTCCATTCGCCATGCTCCCTGCAGCCCACACGCACGTCTCTGTAAGTACTTTGATTTCAAGCATATCTTGAGTTATACATGTTATTTCAACTGTTCATAGCCTGTTGCAAATTTTATTTCTTAGCTTCGTAAGCACATTGCAAATATTGACGTTTTTAGCCTTCTTTTGCACGTTATTTTAATGTTTTTAGAACCGCCTGTTCACCAATGACGCCTGCGTGGTGGACGCCCACTATGTAATGTAAGGTGTTTTGATTCTTTTATTTCTCTGAAGATGGTGTCGCCCGTTAATAATATTGCCACCGAAATATAAGTTTTTACCATTTTCGCCTGTGCTACTGGCTTTGTTCACACGTCAGTTTTGATCCCTAACCCTCTTCGTCAGACTGAAGTTTTAAAACATAGGTTGTGAAGTGATACTTTGACCTGACTGTTATGAACACAGATAAGCAGGAATCAGAGAGAGAATGCTCTGCTTATCAGTTAATAAGATCTTAGTCCCTGATAAGGAGTGGTTGTCTGAGGTCAGTTTCCAGGAACTGATAAATTAGGGTGTTGAGTCTGTTGACCTGATAAGATTAACGTGTTCTTCGAATTGTTATTAGACAGTGCGCTGATCTTGATGAGAACATTATCTATCAGGAGTAAGTTGATTGTGATGGCGCTACTTTGAATCTCGTCTTTTTTCAGGGCTCCCATTATAAATCACGTCATAGTGAGCTTTGGTTATGTTCTGTTCGGTTGGCCTTCATTTCTCAGTTGGCATTTTTTTACAAGAATTAGTTTGGACTGAAGAAATTTTTTCCCCTTTTTTACTAGACTGGCACCAGTCTCGCACCTGGGACTGGGGGCATTTCTGATGAGTTGGTAGTGACCCCTTTACAGTGTGTGCTATTGGTGTAAGTTGATGAAGAGAGGGTAATAGTGGTTCTTATACTTCATAACCATTTAGATTATCACTATTTTGTTTGTCTGCAGCAGAAATTAAAAATATTCTGTGGGTGGTCGGCCATTTTGTTTTGACAAGTCTGAACATGAAAGGGGTAGCCCACGTTTTAATATCCAATCCAAGGTAATCCCCTTTAACTGGCATAGATTTAAAACAAATTTTGGGGAGGGGATTTTGAGGATGACCTGTCTGTTTTAGCGACAGTTGGCTGATAATCGGATATTGCAAAAGGTTTGCCAATCCACCAGGTAAATTCCAAGCAGCTACTAGCTAAATTTTTCTCAGTTGTCATTTAAAAAAAATCCAACCCACCTTTTATTACATGAGACATTCAAAAAGCTTTAGACAAAGTGTCTCAGTTGGCATTTCCCAAAACTAAATAAGTTATTGTAACAACAGTAAGTAGATAAACTTCTACTATAACTACAACAGGCTTACTAAAAAATATGAAATGTGTCTCACAGGTCATAGTCATTACAACAACAATAAGTAGCCAAGCACTTGAAATCCAGTACGTTATCAGTTGGCATTTTTTTAGTACATTCAACATTTTAATATTAGGTTGTTAAACTATTTAAGTTGCAGTACGTACATTTAAACTAGAACATAATTAATAACGTTGGCTAAATGAAAGCAAGCACCTTTAAGTAAGTTTTACGTGGACTAAAAAAATAATTTTCCAAGCAAAGACGTTCAGCCAGTTTGGCAATCAACAAGTTGGTATCAAAGGTGGGGTGAAGGACATACTGATAAATGGGAATATTATATAATCAGTATGTAATAGTGATAAAGTGGTCTCATAAGAGGTCAGCCAAATAGTCTGGGTATTTTTCCAATAATGGCTGCTACAGCAACTACATTCCTGATAATGGGATCGTGATTAGGCAGAGTAATAACGCTTGATAACTTGGCTTCTTTGATACTATCTTGATTTCAAAAATGTAAGGTATTATTTGAAAACAAAATGCATTGCCTTCATGGTTTTCAAACAGAGTATGCCGCATTTTATGTTGTAAAAAAACAACTTTTTGCAGAAAGGAGATTTTAATTCGACTGGTGTAACCTTTTGAAGCTCTCTTGTATTCCACAGCATTTTCTATTCAGCAAGTAGGCAAATCTCCTTGACTTTAAATAAAACGTAGTTTAAAAACGCGGGGAAGGACTGATTAGGGTATATGAAATTCTACAGGAAAAGTCAACAATAACTACCCAATTACCTTTTTGAAGTCCATATTAGTTGGCACGGTATTTCACTCAATTCAGTAACACAACATGTAACTTTCATTGATTTTAAAAAGAAAAACGTCGGCTAAATGAAATGTTACACCAAAGCCCTTAGTTGGCAGACACATATAACTACCATAGGTTTAAAATAATAATACAAATCAGAGAGGAGGAGTCAAGAGCTGAATGAAATGTCGATGAAAACCCATCAACGATCAGCAACTAACAGAAAAAAAAATCAATTACCGTTTTTCTGTAACAATTCGATCACCATAGTAAGGGCAGTCACTTAGCAAAGCTTTCCATTTTTTAAATTTCTCTCTTCTATTTTTTTTGTACTGGATTTTTTCTCATTACCTTCTGTTAAACAGCCCTGCCCTTGTGTGACTGTCACTAGCCATCTTCCATTTGACAGCACCAATACTAATTCAGCAGGGATTCGAATACACTAATCACGGTCAGAGTTGACAATAAAGTCTTTCAATGCCTCTATGTTTAAAAGTTCTGAGGTCATGTAGGACTGAGTAAGGGAACGTTCAAGCTGTTCAAGTGTTACGTCATCATAAAATTGGCAATTTTCAACCCTGCCCCCCCTCTCAACAATCGTCTCAAAACTGCCTAACACCCTATCCAGTATTACGTCTTTCTTAACTATACCCCCCTCCACGAACACAACAAAGCAGTGGCGACGATACATGGGGCATGGGAGGTGAATGGCCCCAACATTTTGGTGCTCCTCCACCCGCCGAAATTTTGCAGCTTTTGTGTCAGCCAAAAATTCAAGAAAACTGAGGGATTTATCGAAGCCCCTATTTAACTCCAGCCTACAAAGATTTAGGGCGGATATGTTGCCGAAACATGTTCCTGAAACTCGGCATCATTCTTCTTTTGCTATGATTATGTTTTATAAAAACGCTATGGCAACAATGTCTCACTAGTGTCACTTTGCCTTTCAGCAGTTATGAAAATAAGGAAGTGAGCAAAGTGCAACACTAACATATGAAAATTTTATTCTATACGAACAAGCAAACCAGCGTGTCAGGGTAGATCTGCATGCTGCTGGACATTCACTGAGGCAAAGTCTCCCATAATGTCAGCGAGCTCCAGAATGTATTTTGCGTTGAGAAGCAGTACCCTTTACTTCTATTTAAAAGTACTATTCATTTCTTTGCTTTCTAGAAATTGAAGAATATTCATCTTAGTTAAAAGGCTTGAAAATAAGCTGTTAACTAGTTAGAGAAGTTCCGAAACTATTGGGTAGATGGCTTCTAGAGAGTGTGATTTCTCTCTTTCCCAACCAAAAGTATGAGAAAAATACATCTAACGTGGGGAGACGGGACTTACCTGAAAAAAGCTAGGTAAAAATAGCAAAAGAACAAAAAATATCGAGTTCCAGTCGGAAATTTCACCATTCACACCCGCCAACAATAATTGTCTTCAATTAAGTCAGAGATGAAAGAAGGTAATAGTGCATTCCTTCTACTGCGACAGTCTTGGAATTACCACACCTTTACGGCATTCAGTATTTGTATGCATGAAAATTTTTTTTTGTTTTTATTTTTATATCTTGCGAGAGGACTAAAGTTTGTAGCGTGTAACAATTCACCAGGCTCATTGTTTGAACGATAGCAGTGCATTACTTCTTGAGACCCACATTGTTGAACTGGACGTTCGCATTCGTCACAGTACGCTGGATGTGATGATTACCAGGGATGATCACTAAATTAAAGCAACGTGGGAACAGCGATCGTATAACTTAATGGGTTCTATACAGTAGCAGAATGACGTATGGTGTGTTCGTCATCCTTGTCAGTTATTTTTGTTTAATCATTTTTTGGCCTCGGACGGTCTAACAGGCTGAGCAGAGACGTCTGAAACCTCAAGTAGCCATCTTTTTCAAGTATTTCGTGTGGAGCAGGTGCAGTCACAGTTACTGGTTTGGCATAAATAAATTTCAGCTAATAATTTTGGGGATACAATACTGAGCATAATTTTTCTATCTGTATGGCTTTTAAGTAAAATTACACTTGTAGTGAAATTAAAGGGGGCGGGCACATTTTTACACAAGTTTGATGAAATTATTGTAGGATAGTTTTATTTGCATGGGTAAAGATAAAAAAAAGGAAAAATACTAATTAAAAAGGTAATGCAACAAAAAAAATGTATCTTGAATTCATGTCAGCTTGAAAACATCAAGCATAGGAAAAGGGAAGCTGGGTAGGGGTAGTATCTGTCTGTAATAATCATAATGCCTTGATTAACAGACAAATTCAGCTGCCTCCAGTCAATATTTTCTCCAGCCCTGCACCCTAGCCATATTATACGGGCGTTGATACTGCAACAAATTTTGCAAGCAAGGGATGCAGTAGAAGGAAGAGGGGGGGGGGGGTAATTTTATGTAAAACCATAGGCCACTGAGGACCTCTTTTTTTGTCGCAGTTTTGGTTTCCTGATGGATGGAGTAAAAAAGCACGGTAACAGGTTATTAAATTAAAAACCAATCAGTGCTACAAAATAAGAAGACGAACAACGTTTCAACGTTATCAGGTTTGCATAATAAAATTATTAAAAAAAAAGGAAAACTGGAATAAAATTAAAGCATGGTTCCGTACAGGGGATTCGCTAAACAGTATTACGTGTGGAAAGCACGTCGTCTTCTTCGGCGTAAACAAAAACAACAACAAAGCAGACGACGTGCTTTTCACACGTAATACTGTTTAGCGAATCCCCTGTACGGAACCAACCTGTACTACTACATATGTAGGACAATTCCTTCAAAAACATAAAGAACCCATCCCAAAAATCAAACTTCAAATAAAAGTCGAATCCAATTCATTAGTGCAATACTGCATTTCAACAGGCAAGTCACCTGCCAAATACGCACCTGGTCACATCCCCGCCTTGGACAAGGTTAAAATCTTGTTTCAAGAAAAACAAACTAGAGCACACATTAATCTTGAAACGCTTGTCAACCATACGCAGAAACCACCTGTACATAACCACTTAGTGCCAGATAATAAATACCTAAAAGAATATTTCCCTGTATTTAAAACAGGGTATTTAGGCTCGACACTTTTACCAGGCACACTGTGCAACCCCCTGTAGCACCTACGAATGGATCAAACCTGAAACCCGATTAGCATACACCTTGTCTTGCGACTTGGTTTTCCCAAGACACAGGTTGAGTCGTTCATTTCAGCCACCGTTTTTGCCTCTTCTGAGAGGGGAAATTGATGAGTTTTATCCTTTTAAATTGTTGGTGGTATCTTAAACTTTCAAATTAGTGTTATTATGATTTTAACATAGGATGACTTAGTGGCATTTGCCATGCTTTAATTTTATTATGCAAACCTGATGACGAAATTTCTAAATCTTCGAAACGTTGTTCGTCTTTTATTTTTGTGCTGTTTGGTTTTTACTTTAATAATAGTTTCCTGATCACATTTTTTCTTTGCTTACGTTATCAGCTGGTCACCCCCACCCCTTTGTCATCAATCATCATTTCCAAACGAACCCCCTACCCTTCTTGATGGCATAATAATTGAACGATCCGTAATACCACACACTTTCCAATCACTACAACCGTTCCTGAGCCTATAACCATTATTTTTTAGGTCGACAGTCACAAACTCGGCAATACTGACATCAGGTCCACACCCCGATAGTTCATGAGTCATCTTTTCTAAGAAGTCACTGACTTCTGTCGCAAGGGTATCAGACTGTTTGGGGTGCACAACACACATATATTATTAATTCTGTGTTGCGGTACAAGGTCCCTTCCTCTATCATGTCAATGTACTTGTGGAAGTGAAGGTGGGTAAGTGAGGTGGTGAAGGCTGCTATAACGACATTAGTGTGTGGTGATAACATTACAAAGTCTTTGCGGATGTTAATGTTACCATGAGAGTTTCGTGGTTGACATTGCTAAACATGGTGATCTGGTATTCTTTTAAATTTAGTAGCTTCTGCCAGTATTTAACTTAGGTGATATACTCTGTCTTGGCAAAGTTGTCACACTTCCCACAATATTCCAAAAGTTATTGAGCCAGAGCTTGGCTGGGCATCTGAGTGAACGATTTGGAATCATGTTGTTGGCGGAGCGAGCGAGCGAAGCGATCGAAGCATAGCCTCTAATGGACACCAAATTGCCAAACTTGGACAGCCTTTTTGGTGTAATACGGAATGAAAAGCCTTTGCATAGTCCATTAATACGACATCAGTTGGCACACCCAGTTCAACATTTTCAGACCAATCGTCCAGGCATCATAACAGCTGTAAGGTGGTAAAACGACCCTTTACGATCCCGATTGGCTTACATTAGACTGGCCGTTTTTTGCAAGATAGGACACAAGCTGATCACAAATAATACGCTCAAGGATTTCACAAGTCACGCATGTCAAAGAGATTGGTCGATAGTTCTCCGGATCAACCATAACTCCAATCTTCAAAAAAGGTTCATGCCGTAGTCCAGAAAATTATCACCCAATAAGTGTTACAGCCCATTTAGGAAAAAATTTTGAAAATATACTCTACCAACACATTTTCGAATTTGTCGTATCACAGGGACTATTTAACTTTAATCAGTATGGTTTTCGCCATGGTTTTTCAACCGTTTCCAATTTGTTATCCTTTTACGCCGATGTCTGGACCAATCTGGAGTCATGCACACCTGTGGACATTTTTAATATGGATATTTATAAAGCCTTCGACCAGGTCCCACATGAACTACTAATCCATAAATTCCAGTTTTCGGTATCAAAGGGCCCATTCTCAATTGGATTAAAAATTGCATCACAAACCGAACACAAGCTGTGGTTATCAGCGGTTATCACTCAAGTCCTGAATTCGTTAAAAGCGGCACTACACAAGGATCAGTTCTAGGGCCACTTTTATTTTTACTTTACTTTGACGATTTCGGCTCAGATGTCCAAAATGAAATAAATAAATTTGCAGATGATTCCAAGATCAAAACGAAAATATCAACATACTCAGATAACATACTCTTTCAACAAGATTTAAATTCACTATATGCATGGTCGCAACTATGGTGCCTTCAAATTCATTCTCAAAAGCCAAAACTTATGCACTTTGGACATAAAAATCCACAGTTAAATTACTATTGGGAGGAAAAAACTGCTTGTAACTACTACCCAAGTCACTGACCTGGGAGTTAGTGTTAATATAAATTTAAATTTCTCAAATCATGTTTTCTCTACAATACATAAGCAATTTCCCTATCTTTTCTGATAAGCCTTTCTGATACTATGAAATCCAGAGATGCAGCTATTTTCTTTAAGCTATTCCTGACTATTGGTAGACCAACGAATGAGTATGCGGTGGACGTTTGGTGTACCTTTTTAAAGAAGGAATTTGTAGCAATTGAAAGGGTACAGCGCCGCTTTACAAAAAAAGTACGTGGTCTGAGCCACAAACCATACGAGCAAAGACTGCGTTCCATAACTACTCAATCCATCCAGTGGCGTTTCCCCCGAGGCAGTATTATTACATTACACAAAATTCTAAGGTAAAATTATGGAGGTCCTAACTTGCAAGAAAAACTGCACCTTCAGCAGTATCGGCAACTCGTGGCCATTCTTATAAATTTGAATACCAGTACCATTCTCATGAATGGGCCAGCCACACTTTTTTTCCATCGTGTCCTACCACTTTGGAACGGCCTTTCCGAATCAGTGGTTACGGCATCTACTGTGAACCAGTTCAAAAATCGTTTCGATATCCACATAAAGGATACAAATCCGGACCTCGTTTATTTTTTTCTTTAAACGAGAAAGTACAAACTAAAACTAAAAATACTTTGCCTAATTGGGACAGTTCTCCGTTAAAATTTTTCAAAGGCTTTGGGTAAATTTGTTCCCATCATTGGGATAGTGTTGTTAAATTATTTTGGATGACTTTTGATGAATTTGCTTCCCGTCATTGGGATATTATTGCTAAATTGCTGTTCAGTCTTTGAACGGCAATACTGTACATTTATTTATTTATGTATTTGCCATTTCCGCATCTAGCACGAATGTGACAAACTGATCCTTTCTTTTGTGTTATATACTGGAGGTAGCCCACCTACTATCATGTATATACTATATTATGTACATTAATCTATTTTGTTATGAATTTGCACTTTGAATTTTTATTACAATTTATATCTGTAAAAAGAACTATTTATACACTAACAGTGTGACGAGGTTGCTTTGTCAAAAAAGAAAGAAAAGGATGTCTTTACCAAATGAATTGAAAACTTTATTGAAAACTTTTTACTGTATGTATTTCGAATGGCTATGTCAAAAGCCTTCTTTGTTGTTATTATTGTTGCTCTTCATGTCATGTAATGCTCCTAGTGAGCGCGTTGACATTACTAATAAATTTAAAGTTAAGGATAAGCCGCATTTCATTTTTGTTGTTACGGCGTCCTTCGTTTTATCTCTTGTGTCGTTTTTCATTCTTATGTCGTGTTGCTGTTTTGTGGTTTTGCTACTATGACGTCTTTCCGTAAAAAAATTTTTCATTTTCATGCTATTTTTTTTGTTTGTTTTCGTAGGGTTTAACATTCTCAAGCAAGCTAATATCCAATGGTTTTCTCCTTTGCATCACATTTACTCCTGGTAATACACCATTCAGTTCTCGCTTTTAGGCTTGCTTGGATCAATAGCATTGTTTAGCTTCACAAAGTTACTTAAAATCTTTAAACAAAGAGCATGTTTTGTCAAGTCAGTCTGTTCCGCTATGTTACAGAAACCACATTCTGTGTGGGTTTGTATGACATAATAGCTTCCGTTTTAAGGAGAGGGATTCATGTGCCAGAGGTCTCAAAGTCAAAAGTCAAGTAAAGATGCGTTAAGAGACATTGACGCTTTAAAATAACCTTTTGCATACTGCTGTTTAAGGAATAATGAAGCTTATTTATTAAATATTTTTCATGGCTGGAAAGAAAATTTTAATCCTGACATTTGGGATAACATATTTTTAAATAGAATATCTCAAAGCAATAAATCCGCCTAACAATTCCAGGTGCACGTGCTAAGGATTGAAAACTATCCTCCAAACCGTTGATTGTTGATGGGTAAAATAAAAGAATCCATTAAAAGCGTTGAAGCATTGAAAGAATCCATGTTTCAACTAAATGCTTATAATTTTAAATCAAACTAAGACACGTTGTTGCTTCGAAATTGGCTACTGGAAACGATGCAATGGCGTATTTAATTCGCAGATGAAGGCTTTCAGAGCTGAGCTGAATTGTTTCAAAGAAGACAACAACGAAAATCATGCACTATAAATAACATAGTACAGTAAGCCACCTTTATGCTTCATTGGAGTGGCAAAGCCCGATTTGAACTAGGAAGCCAGGGACGGATTTGGTTGTTAATTCGAGTCCGGATCGCACCACTCCGGCGAAACATAAGTGCATCAAGGTGACTACTTGTACTACGTTATTCCTAGTATATGATTTTCACTGTTTTGGCTTGCTTTCCTCTTTTCTTTAGACGAATAATAATTATGTTACACCCAAAGAGGTTTTGAAGACCAAAGAGGCTTTGCTGTCCATAAATCAATAACCCAGTATTCGCTATGTGCCGTTTTAATGGACATGGTAAAATTTGTTGTGTATTCAGATCGCGGTTAGAAGAATCATTTTCTTGTACCATACCTGGCAAAACTGCATATCCACTATCAAGATACCACTGTTGATCACTCTCATTGTTAGCTTTCTTGTTACTTGGACTCAATAATACCAATCAAAACGTTAACTTTCCATGTCAAAGTTTTTTTGGCTTGAAGCTGGTTAAGGAAAAAAGTTCTGCTTTCACTTAATAAAAAGTATAAGGTATAATTCCCTGGGCTGTCCATTTTGAAGCACGTTACAAAGCATTGGCCTACCAGCATACATTCATTAGAGTCTTATTCTTGGTTCACGTCATAATGATTCTATGAAGTTTACTAGTTAATACTTGTCACTGATTCCGTTTGCCTATTGAAGCATAATGGCTACATACGTACAAATCCCATGCACAGTACCAAAATGTCATAGTATTTTTTATGAAAGAGTAAATGTTCGCACAAACTGTATGCACAGATCTGCTAAATTTCTATGGTTTAGAAAACTGCCTTTGTATAGAATTCTTAAATAAGAATTGCTATGTGAAACTTTGACCAATGCACAGGAAAATGTGATTGTATGAACTGCGAAACAAATGATACAACAACGCATTACATTTTTGCTACGATTAATGGCTCGATTGCATGTGTAAACTTAGACTGCTAGCCTACCGTGCACTATCATACATGACGATATCCGTGTATATATATGATTGAAGTCCTCTCTCCAGCAAAACTAAAACTATTAATTTCTCCGTTCCCATTCAATATATTTCGACCAAACTTGGTCAGATTGTAGATAGGTATAGAAAGTATATTTATACCAACTTTTATGCATTTCTGTGCAAGAGTAAACGTACGGAACCACGCATAAATTTGAAAACACTTCACTTCTTGTTGTTGCGGTTGTTCTTGTTCTTGTGTGACACGTTTTCAGAAAAAACTACTGTACCTGCCTAAAATCTGAAACGTGATCTAAGCCAGATATTTTCTTGGCCTTCAACCTTACAGAGACCACTTTTTCGATTGGTCGAACTATTCCCGAGTTACGGGTCCCTAAACGATAATTTTGATTGTTTTACATTGTTTTAACATTGTAATTACGGAACAATGCCACTCAGCAAACCCAAGATTATTCTTCATGCACGTGTTATGTATTTGCTAAAAATTGGATTCTTGATGGGTAAAATGATAGAATCTGGGCCTTAGGGCTTCGGGCAGATGACCAGGAGTGGTTAACGCTCGTTAAACCGTTTGATAGAATCTGTGTTTCAGCAAACGCGTATAGTTTTAAACCAAACTAGGCCTCGAATTTGGCAGCTAGAAGCGATAGAATGGCGTATTTATTTCATAGATGCAGGCTTTCAGAGATGATCTGTATTGTTTCAAAGTGTACAGCAACAATCACTGTATGTGCGCGCGCGTTCACACCTTGTAATTGGAAAAAATTACTCACTGGCACAAGGCATAGACTGAATTGTGTTTGGTGATGCTATAAAAAAGGTACACGTATTACAAAAAACAAAAAAGTCAAGTGTGCCGTAAAAAAAGGGTTATATGATTGAAGCTTTACTTTAATTGATAAAATGTACACCGATAAAAATTGATGATTTTTAATTGAAATAATCAAATGTAAAATTAAGAAAATTGCATCTGTTTAAGTGCTGTTGTACTTTACCAATCATATAATTAAAACTTAAAGGACAACAGCACTTAAACGTGTGCAATTTTCTTAATTGAACATTTGCTTATTTTAATTAAAAATCATCCATTTTTATCCGTGTACATTTTAACAAGTAAAACTTCAATCATATAACCCCTTATTTACGGCACACTTGACGTTTTTGTTTGTACCATATATTGATTTGACTATTTTCTTATTTGCAGAAACGCCTTTGAAGTTAACCCGCAGCACTTGGGTTGGAATACTCATTCAGCACAAGAATATGCGGCAAAATATGATGATTCAGAGTATCGCCAAACAAATTTGGGCAAGTAGCTGGTTATGACGTATAAGTTTTAACAAAATTGTGTTTAGTCATGACTATACAGCATGATCCCTTCATGAGAGCAACACACTAAATGAAGTGTCAACAAGTATTGATGACAATTTTGTAGGGGTTAATGGTTGGATGATTAAATGCCAAGGGTTTGTTTTCACAATAGAATGCGTTTGACAAAATGCAGTCTGTTAAAATATAAAACATACTATTTGTTTAAAAAGTTAATGCGAATACAACTGAGAAACTGAACGTTAAATGCAAATTATTGTCGTTTACAGTTAAACATCTGTCTTTAGTAAAAATGCGTAAGGTGTAAGGTGTGTTTGGAACACTAGGTTAGCATCTTCTCAATGAAAAGTACAGGGGGATACCAAAAATACGTGTGGGTACCAAAAATACGATTATCTGAGAATTCAGTCCAAGTTAATTTATTGGCCAGCAAGAAAAACCAATTCCATTGTGAAACAGATCTTCTTGAAAAAGACATATGACGGCCAAAATTCAACAGTAGATTGAATATAACGGACTGAACACTCGACTTATAAATGCCTCACGTAGCTGGTGTATTGCGGGTGACCTTGAAAGCTACGGTATCAAAATTGAACTCGATGAAAATACCAAAATTAGCCAGGTTTTAGAAACTAGGCAGCCCCCCCCCCGTCCATGGCTGATTTTATAGAGCATTGTTGCAATTTCCCGTTTGTGATGTTACTGCATTAGCCAACTGTTGTTGAAGGTCATTACAAACGGTTATCAAAATTAAGGTACACCGTTAGCAGTTGTTCAAGCTTGCCCGTTTGCATGAAAATACTGTGACGTCACTACGTCTGCCAATTATTGTTGAAGGTCCTTACAAATAAAAACCACCGTTAGTAGTCATTGTCCACCACCCAGTCACCCAAGCCTCCGAGATTTCCCATTACTGACTTCAAAGAATAAGGATAATCGACATTCCCACTGCGGACTCACAATCAAACAAACAAACAAAAACTATGATCTTAATTATATACATTATAAATGTTATTGTCAATTCATTTCCTACTAACATAAAGGCAGCTGAACAACGGAATTCCAAAACGAGCACTAATGTTGAGTCAACGCAACGCATGCCACACCTAAGGCATATTGAGACAAAAATGCCTCACAAAATCTCCTGCTATGAAAAACGGGGACTCCCGGTCACGAAGGGGAAGATGAATAACGGAGTTTGAAAGGAAACCATTGATTAAATAAGCAATCAAAATTATCCGAAGTTTAAAGATTTTCCCCCAAAATCTAAAGTTTCACAAAAAGGTAAACAATTCATAAATTTCAACCATTTACTCCAAAAGGACAAAATATCAAAACCAAAATTCATGCTAAACCAACTACAAATCTAGAGTACTCCAAACCTAGTAACCAAGATAACCCTTTGTTAATATCCTAAACGAACTCATACGCAAGGCAGGAAAGAAAAACAACTTTCAATCTCTAACTCATAACTAACCTAGAATCTTTTAGAAATTACTGAATTAACGACAATCTAGAAGCGTGCTAGTGCTTCGCCCATCAAGTTCAGATTGTTGGATTTATGGCGTCTAATTATTACCATCTGATTGTTGTTGTTCAATTGTTGTTGTTCATTATCAGTGTTTGTTGTTCATTATCAGTGTTTGAGAATCCATTCCGGGTGTTGCAGACATAGGGCCTTAGGGCTTCGTCGGGCAGATGACCGGGTGCGGTTAACGCTCGCTAAAACCCGTTGACCCCTATTGATCAGTGTTTGGGCGAAAGCTAGCTACTGCTTCTCTTACCCGGCGTTTAAATTTAAACTGGCTTTTTCTGGTATTAAATGCTAAATATTAATGCGACAGAAGGCTTTGGAAATTGAGTATATCGACGGGGTTTACTCAATAGACAGTCGTGTATCAGAACTGTGCATAAAGGATTTCAACACGAAAAAGTTACCTCAACATCGTTGATTTCATGCCAATTACTAGCTAATTCCATTCAGATAAAATAATTTATGCGACAGTTATGCTTGAAATTTGGCATACAGTTTACGTTTGACTCCAATAGTTGCCTTTTATGGTTTAATGTTTGGGGGTGTTTTAAATCCAAATATTGTTATCATTTGTAATGCTATTTTTGTAAATGTTGGGAACACGCCATCTGTCATCAAAATAATTGTCCTTTCCTTTCCTTTCCTTTGATTTTATTGAGGCCTGAACCATGAGTCGAACGCCCCAGCCAACCTTAGAAACTAGTACACAACTACACAATTGTCCTACATAATTGTCCTACATAGCCGAGTAACAATGCAGACTCGGGTAACTTATTGTTTCCGTTTTACGATTAAATTGAAATGATACATTGTCATTTTAACTTATCTAAAAGTAAATAAAGTATAACTAGCAGAGTCGCTCGCTCATTCCGCCGCATCTCGCTTCGCTCGAGGAGATTTCTTGTTGCAACACTTATGCGAAGACAGACAATTCCACACCAAAAGCAAACAGTCAAACGATCAAGCAAATGATTAGTGTAGTACGTGTTTTTTTTAAGGTTTTAGTTCATAAATAAACGGTAACTGCGCCTCTTTCTTGTCTGTTAGAGCTTTTGTGCTGGGACGAATGACGTTTTATCCAACGTAGAAAGTCAGTCATTTTCACTACTGAATAAATAAATATTTAGCCTACTACTTACTAAATGCATTTAGGAAAAAAGTGCTGCTTCCGATGACAAACGATTTTCGTTTTCCTCGATCAGCCCAATGCGCTGGGGCCAATGACCTTTTATCCAACGTACTCAATAAATATTTGGCCTACTACTTACTAAATGTATTTACGAAAAAATGCTGTTTCCGATGACAAACACTGATTTTCGTTCGCTTCGCTCACTCAAATCAGCGCAAACATTTTCTCAGAAACGTTACTGAATCAATGTAACCACCACAAGAACCAAACATCACTTGTAATTTGAGTTTGTACTACACTTTACATGTGTTTTCTTGTTTCACTTATTTTAAGAATTTTTTTTTTACGTCCTGCTCAGTGAAGGTTTTTCCATCGGTTCCTTATCACTTCACTTTCTGATGTCCCCTCACTTGGCGAAACAGTTTCAGAAATCAAGTGAAAATGCCACGGTTCCAATGATCTTTTAGCCAACGTTGAAAGTCGTTCATTTGCACTACTGAATAAATATTTAGGCTACTACTGTTTCTGATGACAAACGCTGATTTTCCTTCGCTTCGCTCACTTAATCAGCGCAAACATTTCCTCAGAAACATGAATGAATCAATGCAACCACCAAGAAACACACATCTCTTGTAATTTGTGTTAGTACTACACTATATATGGGTTTTCTTGTTTCATTTATTTTAAGAATTTTTCTTTACGTCCTGTTCAGTACAGATTTTTCCATTTGCGGCTTATCACTTTCTGATGATCCCTGTCTTGGCGAAACAGCAGCAGAGCGTCAATTGAAAACTCCATGGTTTGATTGTAAGTTAGGACTACACAAGACACTAACTCGTAGCCAAATAAAAACTTTTTATGTTTTCGCACAAATAAGGAGAGAACCGGCTGATGACTTTACGTAAACACTAATGCTCGAATATTGCTGTTTGAAATGATACAGATGCAGACGTAAAAATATTCTTTGCAACTTTTTCTGGTGTCAATATTTTCTACGCGTAATTTAGTATTTATCATTTAATCTTTTGCTGTCTTTGTGTTACTGCTAAACGATTATTCTCTTGCCGTGGATTTGTCCGTATATAGACTCGGACTCCAATATTTTAAAACATAATATGTTACGCAAAGCAGCGCGTGTTAACTGATTGTTAGTGAGAACAACAAGTTATTGACTCGCTCCTCGTTGGTCCATTGCCGCCAGACCATTGTTCATGGACGTTCGGGACGGGTTCGATGCTTCCACGAAAAAAAATTGGGCAACAATCATGACGTCATGTATTGTTGAGGCATTGTTGGGTGATTGTTGCCGATTGTTGCAAATGGTAATTTTTCGTTAATTTTGGTCATTTAGGACCCAGCTCGGACTTTAAAAATACGCCTACACAACGAAAGGGTTTTTTTTGCTTTCTTTTGGCAAACTTCTCATATTTGTAGCCTTCTACTTTCAGAGGAGAAGATGATCATCCCCAACCAACCAAGCACCCAACCATCCAAGCATAAACCGCATCTTTTTAATGAGGAGAGATATCATGGTATACTAGAGGGAAGAAAATCCGTTCAGTGTTACGGCTTCTTGATTAATAAAAAATAAAGCAGAAAAATAATCTAGATAAACCTAGACTAAATAAAACTAACTTAATCGTGCTCAGTTCTTTTACAATCAAATGAATACAACGGCCACTTAATAGAAATATAAATAATCATCGACCATTAATTACACCAAAGTTACGATTTTCTTCATGCTGTTCAAGAAACGATTTACAATTATGCTTTCATAAGGAGCTCACAATCAATACTTACACTAAAGCAAAACCATAAAACGACCAAAAGGGGTGATATCATACAAAAACCCCATAAGGGTAAAGGGACCCACCAAGTTTATGCCATGGAAAATAGTGATATCAGAGCCAAAATGGCTGCCACCAAGTTTTCTGTCCCAACCCTGATCACTCAATCTTAACTGACACCTCGGTGTTGTCAGTTAAGCATGAGTGATCACGGTTCGGACGACGGCTCTGATATCACTACTTTCTATGGCAAAAACTTGACGGGTCCCTTTACCCTTATGGGATTTTTGTATGATTCCCACTTACACCAAAATAAGCAAAATCTAGACACACGCTAATGTGTCGTGCCAAGTTAGACAACAAACGTCACATCAATTCAGTTGTCGAGGTTGTAAACCATTGTAGCGCGACGCCATAGCGTCAAGTGTCTAATATCCTGAAGCAGAGTTGGGCAGGGCACGTTTCAGGTACTTGGATAAAAATAATAATGCGGAATGAAAGCTTAAATTTTGTTGAATTCGAGACCAATGGCCCCACCTGACAAAAGTTAACTTGTGTAGGAATGTCAGCTAATCTGTTTTCAATGCAAAATTTAGCCTCAATAACGTTGCAAATGTGTTACCACTATTTACTAGCTAGCTACCTAGTTCGCTCATCCCTATGTATAATCCCATAGGTTGATTAATAATAATAATAATATATCAATTTACCACATTCATGTGGAGGGCTACCGGAAGGGTGGTGAGCCACTGACACCGGGCCTGAACGAAACATGAGAAGAGGATGTTTAAAAAAGCTGGCACAACAGCAAAAGGTTTAAAAAATATTTTTTTAAACCTCTTCAAAAACTTTTCCAAGGATTGAGTCTTCAACATTCTACGGAATCCAGATACAGTGTCCATATTTACTGTTTCTGCGCTAAGTGAGTTCCACACTGGCACAATGCGGACGGAACAAATTTTTTCGACATTCAAGATGGGAGCCCTGAGCCATCAATTTCCATCGGTGGCCCCTGGTTTCATGTGTGTGTGTAGAGACATCGAAAAAGGGCAAGTCGACCGAAATCAAACCTCGAAGGATCTTGTAAACAAGAATAAGATCGAATCTAAGCCTGCGGATCTCCAAAGATTCCAGGCCCGTCATCCTGCGGCGATCCTTGTAGTTATACTCTTGTAGGCCAGGCAAACTCTTGGTGAATTTGCGTTGCACAGACTCGATCAAGTCGATGTCTTTAAGAAGGTACGGAGACCATATAGGGGTAGCATATTCCAAAATGGGACGGACAAAAGTCTTAAAAGCCCAGATCTTATTACGAGTATTCCCGGAGGTAAAACATCTGTTTACAACAGCCAACCTGCGAAATGCCGCTGCATAAACCTTCTGGCAATGAAGTGATGGCTTAAGGTTGTCTGTAAACCAGATTCCTAAGTCTTTTACTTCACACACGGAGGATAAAATTACAGATAATAGTCATGACTACAGTCCCGGGAACCAACATGAAATGTATGGCATTTCCCAATTGAAAGCGGAAGTTGCCACTTTTGGGACCAATTTAGTACGTTAAGTATTTCGGCCTCGAGATAAAAGTGGTCTGTGGGGTTAATGGTTGCTGCACCAATTTTGAGGTCGTCCGCAAACTTATATCCATAGGTGTTGCTGGCCGAAAAAGATAAATCATTTAAGTAAATAATAAAAAGTACAGGGCCAAGAACGGATCCTTGAGGAATGCCACAGGGAACAGACACACTCGAAGAAAGTGATCTCTCAATGATGACCCTCCTTGTACGATTTTACAAAAAGGAGGATATCCAATTCAGGAGTTTACCTTCAATGCCACATGCAGAAGTTTTATGAAGAAGTTTACGGTGCACCACAGATTCGATTTCTAAAATCGAAGTAGATGGTATCAGAAGAAACACCAACATCTAGGGCGCATGTCCACTGATCTAAAACCTGAAGTAACTGGTGGGTCGCAGATCGACCAGGCAGAAAGCCATACTGATCTGGTGCAATAATGGAGTGCCTACTGAAAAAGGGGAAGAGGGAGTCACGGATAATTGATTCCATAACCTTACATGCAACAGATGTGAGTGCGATAGGACGGTAATTCAATGGATCAGATGGCGGTCCTTTCTTATAGATTGGCACAATCAATGCTGATCTCCAAATTTCCGGAACACAACCCTGAACGAAGGAAAGGGAGAACAATTTAGATAATGGGTGACAGATCTCATGTGCAATTTGCCTAAACAGGAATGCTGAAAACCCATCAGGGCCACAGGAATGACTGGGTTTAAGTTTATTTAAGGTCTTAAGTATAGTTAAGCGGTTAAAGGACACCTCA
>JAHWFP010182894.1:46227-76531 GCA_023313725.1 Lithobius niger
AAAGGTACGTAACTGCACCCATTCGTCCAATTTCATACCTGGAAGGGATCGTCTCTCATTGGACGGCCAAAATTCGGACAATGACAACGCGTTTAGTGACGTACTTGCCTAGACAAATCTAAACAACGTTGCCAAAGAAATTGTATTCACGTCCAATTCACGAAAAATAAATAAAGTTAAGAACTGGTAAAGAGGCTGCTAAGTTGACAGTGGTTCGGCCTTTCAAAGGAGTGATATCAACACACCAAATGTAACTAAATAAAACAAAGTACAACAAAATTAAAACCAAACCAAAAGCCTATAGAGAAGTGATTAAGTTGAAAATGGTTCGGCCTCTAGTCAAAAGGTAGTATCAAAGTGTTGAAAGCCAATTTCTTGTTGATGTTGCACTTTATTTCACATTTGAACGGTAGTGGAGTTGAGTCTAATACACAATTTGAAAAAAAAAGAGTGATAAATCAAAAACCAAAACTGGTAAAAGTGGCTGCCAAGTTCCGAATGGTTCGGCCATTCAAAGGCGTGATATCAACACACCAAACATTCACCAACTTAATCGCACCGAATAATACTTTGTACGTTAAACGAAAACTTGAACATTGCTACCGAAAGCAGCAATGTTCTAGCTTTCATTTAAACTTCGAACTATTAAGTGGTGCGATTAAATTAGCGAATGTTTTGGTAGTGTTGATATTACTCCTTTGAATGGCCGAACCATTCGGAAGTTGGCGGCCCCTTTTACCAGTTTTTGGTTTTTGATATGATATTATTTACATGACTCAACTGTAGTAATTCATATAACTGCACACAACTAATTTCTTCCTTAACCTTTTCTTTATTATTACAAAAAAAAGTTTAAGAACTTAACCTAAGTACAACTAAAAAAATTATGGAAAAACTTTTTGTTTAAACATTTTAACACCTTTTTTTATTATACACAGAAAAAGAAAATAAAAACAAAATTAAGGTCAACAGTGCTTGAGCTGCGAAATGTGAAATTTACCTTTCACTTGCATATGTGTCGATACCAGTGAGTGTCGATATGTAAGTGTGTTCAGCACTTCCTCAATTTGATATGTTCCGACCATTTTTCGGCCGGCTTAGAACTGACCTTCTAAACCTTATCACTTAGATAATGGACCTTCTATTAAACAAAGTCTCCGACTTGAAAAGCAACATCTCCATGTTTATCTTCCACTAAAGCCTTGTGATTTACAAATTCTGTTAGTGTGTGCGCGTTTCTCAAAATAAACTAGACTGGAGTGCACAAACTATAACATGACCCAAGGGGCAGATAACCTTGTTCAAAAGAGCCCCGTGTGAACATTGAGCAATAATCAGGTGCACCTTATAATTAACTGGAGTGTTACCTGGGCAACTAAATAGCAGGAAGCCCAATGAAGAAGGCTTCCCAATTCACTCCAACTGACTGGGTCGGCCATTACGCATCGTTCCCCCTTTGGCTTTTGTAATTTGAAAATGTAGTTATTGCATGTTTCAATGGGTAAACTTTAATAGTCAATACTACGTCTGCCTATTCCCCTCCATGGATTAGACCTCAACAAGTGGTAGCGAGACGATGGAGACAGAAATTAACGCAGGGTTTTAGAAATTTTAAATTTTTTTTCGAATGGCAACTTAAAATGTGCATTTTCGAAACCCCCAAACCCTATCGTATGCTGTCCTCGTATGCGGTCCATCAAAAGTTCAAGATCGTCGTGAAAACATCTGGAACAACAGCATAAAAGCGTTTACAAACAAACAAGGCAAGATATAAAAGGAACATGCGGCTGATAATAAGGCAAGTATTAGTGAAATCTTACAGAAGTCAGTAGGGGTCCATACCAAACCATTCGAATGGCGTTTAAACGCAGTTCTCAAAGGCTGCACAAATTAAATAATTCCGCAGGAAAAATGTTAATGGAATTATTACAATACAGTGAACCGTATTATGTGAAGTAGCCTCTAACAATACTTACTCGTTCTAGTCAACCAGCTGGGAATGTCGGAGTCAGCAAAAATGACGAATTTACAAATGATAACACCGTTAGATGGCAGGAATTTTTCAACTTGGTCAACAAAAGTGGAAGGTCTCCTAAAAAGCCAATGCATGTGGTCATTAATAATGAATGGTAAGGATAAGCCAACAGACGAAAAAGAGCTGGCGAAATGGGAGTTAGCTAATGAACGTGCGGCAGGGATAATAACATTAACTGTCGACCTAAATAAAATTAGGATTCCAAAAGAATTGACAGAAGCTTATAAAATGTGGGAACACCTAAGAAACAGATACGAACCATCAAATATATTAAGGTATTTGGCGTTAAGAAGAAAATTGGACGATTTTCGCAAAACTCCAGAAATGCCTTAGTAAAATAGGCTCACTATTTTAATCAATAGAAGATACAGGTAAAACGATTGAAGACGAAGAAAAGGCATGTTATATTATCTTAGGACTACCCAGAACGTATGATAACTTGATAACTAGCTACTTAGCTCCATTAAGAAAAGAAGACAAGCTAAAAAGTGAAGATTTAGAGCACTTACTTATAATGCAGGAATCCAAAGACATTGCATTCTCTAACACACAATTTTTTCCAGAGCCGTCTCTCTATGCCAGTCAACGACCAAATCAAGCATCACATTCCAGAGGACAAGGGCCAGTCTGCTATCGTTGCGGGGGCGGTGGCCATAAATCCACAAGTTGCGGCACTCCCCCAGCATCACAAGAACCAAACAGACCAAGAAGTAACACCAGAGGACGAGGTGGATGGTGCTCTGGGGGCCGAAATCGACGTGGAAATTCGTCTGATAACAGTAAGGCAAATATTGCGTGTTTTACAAATGTGAAGTTTGTTAACTTACTAGCCTATGCAAATCCGAATCAGGCAGGATGGAGCTTAAAGAACGCCCTAGTGATAGAAAGTGGTATCGCACGTCACTACATTGCCAACGACTTTTGGTTTGACACCATGTATGAAATCGCACCGGAAAAAGTAAAATGTGCGACTAAATCTAACTTAACCATGACCAAAAAAGGATAGGTCACAATAAATGCAAAAAACTGTACTCTCTCAATGCAAAAAGCTTTATTCCTACCAGATTTTGAAGTAAATCTTTTGTCTGTAGGGCAAGTCATAAAAGCAGGGCTACCGATCGTTTTCGATGATGACCATTGTCAAATAATTCAGAAATCCACTGGCAACGTAATTGCAATGGCAGAATACATGTTCGGTTTCTTCGTAATCAACAATCCTGAAATAGTGCACAAAGCACGAACACCAACCTGTCAAAATGTAAAGACGCCCAATTAGTGTCCAAAAATATTTTTGTGCAAAATGACAGGAAGCAAAATGACAGGAATGTAACTAAACAAAATAACTGTGAAAAAAAAGTCGTAAATTCACAAATAACAGCAAAAATAGCTGAGCAAACTGAGCACGAAAATAACGACGTTTTCCAGAAGAAAAATCAGATTTCTGATACTGTTACAAGTAAAAATGCACTAAAAACACAAAAAGCGTTCCGTGAAAGTCCAATCTTAGAAAATAGTGAATATAAAATGTTAGCAAGCAGCTCAGACACACGTAAAAGCAGTTACAGCGCAATTGCAAAAAGTGGAGCATCGGGTCAGGTGCCTTTTTTTTAAACTCTCAAAATAGTGCTGATAAAAAGGAATTAAACACACCAAACTGCAATGTGTTAAATAAAACTACTAACGTTTGGCACAGGAGGTTCATGCACATATCCGCATCAACATTAAAAAAGATGGCAAAAGGTAAAGCACTCAGAGGTTTCCCGACTCAATCAGTCCTAAAACCTAAAACAAACGCCTGTTCAGCTTGTATCCAGGGAAACATTAAAACAAAGCCTTTCAAGACCATTGTTACCGATCACGTACCAGACTTACTAGGCGTGGTATACAGCGACATCGTAGGGCCGCTCCCAGTTCCAACAATGGCAGGCAGTCAATATTTTGCAACATTTATTGACAGTAAAAGTTACTTCGTACAGGTGGTATTTTTAAAGACAAAAGACCAATTGTTTGATAAATTTAAGGAATATAAGCTAAAGGATGAGGCTGCCACTGGGTGTCGAATTAAGGTACTACAATCAGATAATGGCGGCGAGTATTGCAACGCCCCCATGCGTGAATTTCTTATACAACACGGTATTAAACACCAGGTGTCACAACCGTGGGCACAGTCTAGCATTGGATTACCGGAGAGGCAAAATCTCACAATAATGTCATTAGTTAGAGCAACACTTACTCAAGCCAAGTTACCAACAAAATTTTGGGGCGATCGAGTTGGTGAACACAGCAGTTTATATACGTAACCATTGCACGAACGTTAAAAATACAAGAGCAACACCACGTCAAATATGGGAAAATACTAAAAGAAAGCCAACAGTAACATATTTTAAAGCCATAGGATGCTTATGTTTTGCTCTAAAACCTCCATTAAAAAGAAGTAAATTAGGAGCAAGAGGCTTACCATGTAGTATGCTTGGTTACGACCAACAATCTAGATCATACAGATTATATGACACTGAAAGTGCTAAGGTGATAGTCAATAGAAATGTACGTTTTCAAGAGGATATTCTCGGTTCGTCGTATCTTAGCAAAGCGGAAAAACCTTGTAGTATTGAACTGGATGAGTTAATCAATCCGGAAACACAACCTGATATAAGAGAATTTCAGGATGACACAGTACATCTGGATCCCACACCAACAAGGTCATTGGCCCCAGCAACCCCCAGAAACAGACCACCGAGTACATCAAGAGGGCCTCCAGTGAACCAAGGACATTGACCCCAGACATCACATTCACC
Source organism: Lithobius niger (assembly GCA_023313725.1). NCBI lineage: Eukaryota > Metazoa > Arthropoda > Chilopoda > Lithobiomorpha > Lithobiidae > Lithobius > Lithobius niger. The sequence goes on from JAHWFP010182894.1 coordinate 51,058, forward strand.
AAGAGGGACTCCTGTGAATCAAGGATATCCATCCTAGATATTACAGTCACCAAGAGGGACTCCTGGGACGCAAGGTGACCCAAGAAAATACTACCCAACGAATAACAAGAGCTAGTGCCTTGAAGGAAGGCATAACCATCCCAGAACTTTCGTTTGATACTTCGTCGGAGGGGGACCGAAGAGCCTTGAATGTTTATACTTCCGAAGCCCAAACGAAAGATTATCTCGAAGATGATGAAGAAGGGGACTACGTACTAGTCTTGTATTCCACACCTGAAGAGCCAAGTAGTGTTTCAGAAGCTTTGTCTGGCCCAGATGCGGACTCATGGAAAGAGGCCATGACCGAAGAATACGGCTCACTAATAGCTAAAGGCACATGGGAACTAGTTGACCTACCACCCGGAGCACGTACTATTGGAAGCAAGTGCTAAAAATAAAGAAAACTGTAACCGGGGAGGTAGAAAGATACAAAGCCAGACTGGTAGCCAAATGGTTACGCTCAGAAATACGGACAAAGCTATTCCAAGACGTACGCGCCTGTTGCCGGATTAGCAATCATACGTCTGCTAATAGCAGCAGCTGTCGAGAAAGATTACTACGTAGACCAATACGATATTGCTACAGCATATTTAAATGGTTACCTAGGCAACGAGGAACTTGTATACATGGACCAGCCTGAAGGTTTCGTCAAAGAAGGCCAAGAAGACAAAGTGTGCCGAGTGATTCGCAGTCTTTACGGCTTGATACAAAGTGGGCGTAGATGGTACAGTCGTTTCGCCCAAGAAGTCCAGAAGCAAGGGATGAAGAGGTGTAGGACTGACACATGTGTTTTCTACATCCATGAGGGGAAAGATCTGCTCGTACTGATGGTATATATCGACGATATTGCAGCCATCTCCTCGATTCCCAAGATGTGTCAACTAGCGAAGGCAATCCTAACGTCGAGTTTCGAAATTCGATCACTTGGACCAATTAGCTACACGCTAGGCATAAAGTTCGCCAGAGCGCAGGATGGCTCTATGGTCCTTAACCAGACACAGTACGTTAACAAGGTACTGGGAAAGTTTGGGATGCAAGATTGCAAGCTTGTGTCCACGCCAACCCTATCAAAGGACCAGCTAACAAGAGAAGTTGACTGTCTTGACAAAATTCCACTACGGGAATTAGTAGGATCGCTATCCTATATTGCTAACAGGACAAGACCCGACATAGCTTTTGCCTTCAACAGTCTACCTCAGCATACCTCAGTGCCAACTGATGAGGACTGGCAAGCAGGAAAAAGGATCCTTAGGTACCTTCAAGGGAGTAAGGAGAAAAGCCTGGTACTGCAACCCGACCACACGGGATTGCAGATCTTCATCGATGCCAGCCACGCCTCGGACCTGAAGACAAGACGCTCCACAATGGGAATTGTAGCCATGTATGGTGGATCACCGTTTCTGTGGAGATCAAACCTGCAGAGAACTGTTTCACTCTCCACAATGGAAAGCGAATACAAGGCCATCTCCCAGGGTGTGCAAGAATGTCTATGAAGCCCGGAGCTGTTACTGGAAATCGGCTTAATCCCGACAATCCAGAAGTCGCCGATACCACTTCTCACCGACTCTCAGAGCGTCCAAGCGCACGCCGTGAGCTACATCGATAAGAGCCGGACAAAACATAGACATTATTTACCATCATGTCCGTGAAAGAATCGAAGATAGAAGTGTAGAAATCCGTTATGTCCCAACAAAATGCAACGTATCAGATATACTTACCAAACCACAATCTGGCCAAAGGCACGAATATCTAACTGATCTGCTGAGTGTCTTTCACGCCAGATAACGCCCTTGTGTCAGGGGGGGTGGGATTTGTTAGTGTGTGCGCATTTCTCAAAATAAACTGGACTGAAGTGCACAAACTATAACATGACCCAAGGGGCAGATAACCATGTTCAAAAGAGCCCCGTGTGAACATTGAGTAATAACCAGGTGCACCTTGTAATTAACTGGAGTGTAACTTGGGCAACTGAATAGCAGGAGGCCCAATGAAGAAGGCTTCCCAATTCACTCCAACTGACAGGGTCGGCCATTACACATCGTTCCCCCTTTGGCCTTTTATAATTTGTTAAATGTAGTTATTGCATGTTTCAATAAGTAAACTTTAATAGTTAATACTATGTCTGCCTATTTCCTTCCATGGATTAGACCTCAACAAATTCTTCCTGTCAGAATTAGAATTACGGAGTAACCTTTATTGCATTCTGCAAATGCTACACCAAAACTGTAGCCCATTGGGTGGGTTTGTGATCCTGCTGAAAACTTGACGGAAAAGTGACGTCAGTTGGTAACCTTATCTCTCTCCCTAAGGTTAAGATGGAAGTTGAAAGTTTGTAGCCTTCGAAATTGTTGCATGAACTGCTGTAAATATCAGTGTAAGGTTTTCATCCCATATTTTATGTTCACTTTGTAATCTTTTGTCCTTGATTGTCCCAATTATCCGTTCAGTGGGATTCCCTTGAGGAGAATAATACGGTAAGAATCTGTGTTTTACCTTGAACATGGCGCACACCTCTTTTTAGTACATGGCTACAAAAAATTCTACCTTTTCAGAAATTAATATTCTCGGAGCTCTGAGGCGAGCAAACACTCTCCTATTAGTTTCTTCTCTATAGTCGATGCAGTAGCATATTTTAATGGAAATGCTGGCACTCATTTGGTGACATTTCGGGTAATGTTGTTTAAACTTCATGGAAATGGTCCCACAAAGTCTAATGATAGAACATCGCGTGGCAACTCTAGATTATCTGCTATACTCCTTAGTATTTTACGAACATGAGAAGCTCTTTTATGTTTCTGGCAAGTTACACATCTGGCTAGTTTCACCTAAGCTAATACTTGCGCATTCGTGCTGAACCAAAGAAAGCTATGCTGTATCTTGGAAACACCTAACTGACTGGTTACTTCATTATTATGCATGAGAACTATGTTTCATGTGTCCCTCTTCCGGCACCAAAATCACAAAGTTGTCGATCAACAAGAATTTAGTGGTCAATAACCTCATACAAGTGAGTGTGGTGGGGCACAGGAATGTGCCTGATGGGGTATCTCGAGGGTTTTCATAGCTAGCACAATTTATTAGCTAAGAATTTAATTGTATACCAAATTCATGGCTTTTAGCTCGATGTGCACGATTAGCCGCACAGCTGGCCCGTAACAGCTGTACTGCGCCTGTAGATTGAACCAATGAACCGATGCTCAAGTTTTATAGCTTAAAACGTAGGTATGAAGAAAGTCTAGAGCCTTTTGAACGCCATGTGACTACAATTGTTGTTCTTCTTGTTGAGGAGATTTTGCTCTCACTTAGAGATCGAACCAAAGAAACGATTTTCAATTTTTATAGCTTAAAATGGAATATTAAAAGGGGTCAGCTATAACAGTCATTTTAGGTGTTACAATATTCTTTTCTTTGTTATTCTTCATGGAACAAGGAATAAATATTAGATATTAGTATTAAAAATTGCTTAGGCGTATAAAATACAGATGTAAGCCTTAAAGAACGTAAAGCTCTGAAGGAACAGATATTAGAAAAAGACATGTAAGCTATCAGCATCGCACTAATACATGTAAAAGAAGCTCCAGCATGTTTTTCGATATGCAGGAGATTCTTTTACATGTATTAGTGCGACGCTGATGGCTTACATGTCCAACGTTTACCGCAATACCATGGCCGGGGTTTGAATTTAAGAGTATTATTTTTTGCTTTACTCCTGGATGATTTTACTGCAAGTTCGTATATTGATTTAGTGATATGTTTTTAGTGCTAGTTTTCTTATGGTTTCGCTTCTAAAGCTAATAAACAATTAACCAGTACGTTGATGACACTCTCATTTATTTTACGTTAATTTATTGCATTTACAGTTTGGATTCCACGATGCAAATGTGGATCAAGGCTACGAAGGAATATTTTATATTGACGATATATATCCACATCAATTACGAAATATACCTGAACTAAAGATTGAAAAGGTAAAGGAAAAGTTTTATTTATCTTTTATAAGACTAGAAACCAGATTGGTTTTCTATTAAAGGGTGGCCAAGCGACCATAAAACTTTAAGTGACCACTTTTGTCCATCATGAAGTCTATCTTCGTTTTCTTCAGTTAACATGAAAAACTGATTTATGTTACCAGGAAAAATTTTTAGGTGTTTGTTGCCTACGGCACCCTCGCCGCCATAGTTGACTCGCTTTTTCAGGCACCTGATGTACTAATCAGCCCTAAGTTATAAATAAGAATACTTACGGATTACAACTAGCATACCGTGCAAGGATAGGTGGAGGATATGGAAGAAGTTTTTCCCGGTCGAACAAATGAAAAAACTCGGCGAACTCATGCAAATAAAGATTAACTCGAATGAAGATGTTGCAGAATACATCAGAAGAGCAAGAGCTTTGACAATCGAAAGAACAGCTACAAATCACCCCCTGACAGAAAATGAGGCTTGTAATTGGACACTTCGTTGTATTCAGCACCCAACTTTAATTATCACAAGGGAATCACATCTTCGTTTCGGCAGAGTACTAACCTTTCAACTTTTGCAAACGGAGCTATTCGACAGCTTAAACTACCCAAGCACTGAAACCCCTTCAGCATTTTCGACTCTTCCAGCTATAATTGCACAAGCACAGGCCTACCTACAACAGAACCCGGAATTACTGCAAGAGTACAGATGTTCAGGCCAGGATCGAAGATTCCTAGCACCTAACCTAACCATGCAAGACACTTACTGTGCGAATCAGCCTCAAGCAACACGCTATTTCTACAATAATAACATGTAACAAGATCAAGTAATTTATTCAGTCAATGATCCGAATCGCCCTCAAACCTACCTGAATGCCCCAAGCAACTTAGGTAACAACCACCACAAAGGCAATTACCAAGGCGCAGATCTATAACGTGTATCTTCTGTAAAAGTTTGACTCACGATTTTACTGCCTGTGACGCCGTGGACCCCTCAAGGCGTCCCCAGGGGCCCCGTTGTTTATGCTGTTATGGGTGGGGGCATTTATCTAGCACGTGTGGCACGCACAGCATGAGGGCATGAGGTCAATTTGGGCCCGACACAAATTTTTACTGCCAAACATCGGATGAAGGACCCCGACAGCAAAGGCTGCAGGCCCAAGTTATCCACAACCAAGACCAGCAAAACACTCAATTACAAAGGCAACAACAATCAGTGCCTCCAAAAATGAACCCTGAGGCGATAGCCTTTCTTTGTCAGATGCACCAAGCGCCAGGTCTACATGCGGGGCCACCGGGAGTAAGTACATCCCCGAAAAACAGACAAGGACAAATGCGACAGGACCAACAGGTTGTATTTAATAATTTAAGTGCTCACTTGTGTGGTACATACACACACGATTCCAGTTCAAGTTCAAGCCTAGTTAAGAACTCATACAAGTGTATAGATCGCAACCAATGTCCAAGGGTTAAGATACTGCTGGCATCCGATGGCTATTGCGCATATGGAGTTAAATAGGCGACATGAGAGTCACTGTATTTGATCGTAACGGAAATTTACAGAAACATTCTACTGTACTGCACAACGTTGTCGAGTTGCCATCAGCCTATAAAAACGTATCAGCCTCTCACATGATCAATGGAGGTTTGAACTCTAACTTAAGAGAAATAGGCGTATATGTCAGAGAAAGATCTAAACCACATAGGTTAGTCATGTTTTTTGCGAGCGTAACCAACACCATTTTAATATACCATTATTGGTAGATGAAACTTATGATGTTCCTGGTGACACCGTATTTAGGGAAATAAGGGTTGCACAATTTCAGGGTAATACTAATATAATCTTTGGTATACCATCTCCCCTAGATCCAGACCAGCTCATTATGCATGAAACAACGGTCCCTAAACAAGTTGTAATCTAAACTGTACCTCACATTTCATGTAACCCAGATGTAAACAAATTTTCATTTTCGTATCAGGCAGCCCAACCATTTAATGTAGCTTCAGATCATTGGATTCAACCTCCAATGGTAGAAAAAATTGTTAGGAACGATTTACTGCAAGTTGAGATATTTGTGAATTCCCAAACTCCATTAGAGCTCATAACCTCCAACTAGAGAATGGGGGTATTGCAAGGAATTCACCATGCCATTATGTCTGGTGGGCTCCTAGATAGTCGGACAACTACCCAAGCGTCTGCTGTATTACCCCCAAAGAGTTCATAACCCCCCCCCAACTTCCAAATGAGGGGGAATTTCAAGGAATTAGACCTACTGCTCCATCATACCAGGTGATTGCAGATGGACGAATCCATTTAGGAAGCGAGGACATATCCCATACATTCAATTTCTACTTTTCGTCTCGCTTTCTTCCTCGGCCAGGCCCCCACTTGCCACTACAGTTATGTTTCTTTAATACATGACCTCAATGTGCCCTGCCTGCCTTTACTACGCCCTCTGTAGCTTACCCTGTACATGGTATCCTTGACGTTACTATGCTCCACCGTCGGATGGGTAATGTATCCTATGAGAGGCTCCAATGGATGATTCTTAAAGGCACATTGGTTGCCCCCAAGCTATCTGGGAAGGCACCATCCTATTGTGATGTCTGTGTGATGACCAAGATGCGAAGCGCTTCACATCCTGCTGAAATTGAAATGCAGATGAACGCTTTCTCAGCCGTGAAGAAGCATTAGATGGCAGCCACGTTTTTTTTGTAATAACAGACCTAGGAACTCGGCACCTAGTCAGCCACGTTCTCCCCAACAAATCGTCCGTCCCTCATGTCCTCATGCAGGAAGTTCTGCGCCGACAGTTGGAAACAGGGCAACGCCTCTGTCGCCTCGTCACAGATGGGGCCCTCGTGTACCAGGCCCATCGTTTACAAGACTTTTGGCCGTAAACGGCACTGTCCACGTCTGTACCACACCTTGCTCCCCAAAACAGAACAGCTTGTCGGAACGGAGCCATTTGATGATCAAACCGCTCGTCCGTGCACTTCTGATGGATGCACAGCTCCCTGAATTTTTCTGGGGATATTCTAGCCTTGAAGCAACTAACTTACACAACGTTATGTGCCCTTCGGCCGTCTTATATGACGTCTCTCATTACCAACTGTGGTCTGGCAAGATCTCGATTGCCGACACCTCCAAACGCTTTGGCTGTCTTACTTATTGCCTATGTGCATCCAGTCCTCCGAGAGGGCCGCCTTGACCCAGTGGCCACACCAACAATTTATGTAGGTTATGATGTCGACTGCCATGCCTTCTGGCTCCTGGATCCCACCACATCCCAGCTGATCGTTTCCACTGATGTCCGCTTTGTCAGGGACGTCAACGGGTTTGCATTCTTGGCACCTCCACCCCCTCTGCAAGCCTCCCAGTCCTTTTTGTCCTCCTCAGGACCTCGGGAGCCCCTTGTACAGGCATACCGCCTTCACCTCCTATACCCCCTGAGTCGCCCCTGTCCTCGGATTTGTTTCTCATCTCTGTCACCTCGACTCCCCGTACTTCGACACTGTTTCCTTCCAGTTCGTATTCCCCTAGTATGTTATCCCTTTCTAGCCGCACCTCCACTTCTAGTCCTCTACCTCCTCTCACCTCACGATTCTCCGTAATGTTCAGGTTGTCCGTCGTTCACGCCCTACTCGCGCTATGTCGGTGGCTCCCCACCCTTCTCGCTGTCTCCAGGGTTTACCCCAACTGTTCTTTCTCTCTAAAATTCCTTTAGGGTTCTTTTCTTTTAAACTCACTGTTGAATCTAAGTAGCCTAATTGTTTTTTTCTTGTTTGTACGAAAAGCTTAGTGCTTTGCTACATCTTTGCTAACTTTTAATACTATCCCTGAAATATTGTGTCTCGCGTACACGGCTGAGGTCAAGTGAGAAACGTGTGCGCATAAATTAACTGCCTGGAATGAAAATTGTGTTTTTCTTAGATATTAAGCTTCCTTACAGCATGTTAAAAAAAAATACGAAGTTTTTCCATCTGTTTATCAAATGGCAAACAATGTCATAAGCAGCAAATATCACTCTGTGTCAAAATGGCAAAAGTTCTAAAAAAAAATTAAAAACAGTGTTAACTGCCCGACTTCCCCCATAAATAACGAAGCAATGTCTGATCAGGAGCTAATGAATGCACACACGTCCTGGACGTGACCATGTTGTAACCATTGCTTCATATTCCATCCCTCGTCAAAAGGTCATCTGGGAGAGAAGCATTGCGTTTTCTTGAACCAGGCAAGTATATCCAGAATCTTATCTTACCATTTCGAGAAGGCGTCAACTTTCTGGCAAGCACTTCAACTAGCATTGAGTCTGTAGGAAAAATATGTGTCTTGTACCCGATCAGGCTGCGTTAGCTTGAAGTAGCTATCTGCTTCACTGCTTAATGCTTGCAGAACGTTGTTGGGTGCCAAGTTGCCACTGGACTAATCTATCAATAGTGGTATGTTTTCGTATTGGGTTAAAACCTAGTCAGCCCATTTGTAACCAGAGTTAATCCAGAAAATAGTTACGACCAGTCGTTTCGCATTTGGCCACGACCCAGATTTAGAAATGGAACATGTGGTAATATTATCATGGACACTCCGTCCAGCCCTACGGACTCATTTATGTCGCTCCTGGTATTATTCAATGTTTTTGGTTGATGTATTAAAATGATGAGTGAAGTTATAGGGTTTCTGCAACATAGTTTTAATCCTGCTTACAACTGGTTACGGACCATCTTTCTTTGCAAGGAAATAATTAGCACCAACGCTATTTTATCATTGGGGTGCTAATTATGCTAATTTTATTCCCATTAAAATACATTTTTTTAAGATCATTTTTATTTTTTTTTTAGCCTTAAGTAGTCAGAAGCAAAGTAAGCCCAGAATAGGATCGATTATATAGATGCCTTCGCCGCTGAAGGAGCCTGCAGTCTCTCAGACCATCCTTGCTGGCCTGCCGTGCTCCTTCTTTATAGCTACCGTCCAAATCAGATTTATCATGCAGCTAGTCTAAGCTGTGCCATCAATCAGTCACCATGAATCGTGATCACCGATACCAGAAACGAGATCGAACAAGCTGTTTGATAGCAAACCTAAACTAGGCAGACCATAAGCGTCAAATTTCTCCAACTACTTAAACCACCCGAGTGCAGGGTGGTTTAAGTAGTTGCACAGTAGCGTGCACAAACCCCGTGAGAAGGCAGGGGCAACTTTTAGTAAAAGGACTCAGTAATATTTATTTCTGATGACCTTTTCTTTCAGCCACATTTGGGCTTTTTTTTTTTATGAGTTTAGGCCCTTTCTCAGGCAACGGTGCACCAGCAAATGTCAGCACAAAAAGAGCATTTTGCAAAAAGGGCAAGATCAATGACCCCTTTCCCCAATTCACGCCACTGTTTTTTAAAAAAAATGTGAGTTATTATTAAACGCCCATGGCTTAATGATTAAGGCAAAAAAATCATTCTGCCTTTTAAATCAATCATTTAAAAAATGTAAATAAAAATATAAATATACTTTTGGATTGACAAACTTGGACCTTAAAGACTGAGGACAAGGGGGGGGGGAAGAAGTTTTTCTGTATGGTGCCCTTACCACACTCTAACATCAGCTGTTCCTAGTTATCTTACAATCAGAAACACATTTTTTTTAAATATTAAAGAACGTGAACGGAGAAGTGAAGAAAAATATTGTGTTGCAAAAATGCTGTCTTTGCATCCGATTAATTGTTTACACTAAAATTAACTTGTCAAAGCAGTAATCGAAATAGGTTTTCTTGTGATAGAGTTACCAACCTTCCAGAAATGCACAGTTTAGTGATTAGCGTAACGAGATTTTCTGGCCAAATATACCGACGTTGAATATTCCTACTAGCGTATTGAACAAAATAAAAAAACCTCCACATAAATATTTGCTTAGCAGAAGAAGCTAATCGAATTTTGTGCTGTATAGAACCTACTCAGTTCCTGTTTTTTTTTATTTACAAATTTAATGATCAAGTACTAACTACTCGTGCGCCTTTTAAGCATCGCAGCACATTCGGGAATCCACTTTGCTGCAACAATGCAATTAACAATGCAACTCTGAATCAACCTTCCCTCTCCACACAGAAGAATAGACTCAACATGCAACAATGAACCTTGCTCCAGCTCATATTTTTGACGACTGTACGATATATATTTTACATGCAAGACCATATAGGACTACTGCCATAGTATGTTGAAATGCAGCACTTGACGTCTTGAGACTGAATGAATCACTTTTCTTATATACATCCCACAGTGACAAGACAAACATGGTACAGTCTTCCGAGTCTAACTGTAATGATACTTGATGGAAGCCTTGTCCTTCATCCAAAGTTGAAGGTGATAAATTAATGACAGTGAATACCTCATCCGATCTCGTCATTGGTTACCCATCTGTCTTGATCTGTGCAACAAGAACTGGACGTAAGCTACCTCCATTTTTCTCATTTAAGAAGAATGGCCCGCCCCATTCTCTGATGGTACCGTCAAGCCTGTCACTTCAGAGCAGCTCATCAATCATCTTTTTGATCTTTGAATGTCTGGATGGGCTGGATTCACTGAGACATTAGTTTGGGAGTACAGTAAAACTCGATCTTGTGGTAGTAGATGTCCGTTCTGCCTGGCTTTCCAGGAAATATAATTTTGTACTTGTCCACGAATGCTTTTGATACCTCAAACTGACTGTCCATGAGTGCACTTAACTCCTCAGTTTCATAAGCCCACCCCATTCGCCACACACAGTTGACGTAGGCCCCATGGGATCCCTCCATGCTGAGAGAAGAATCTGTAGTCTTTGTGTGGAATGAAATAGCCTTTGTAATTTTTTCTAATATGTACGTTTATCCATGGCCTTGAAGAAAGACTTTCCCAGGGTTCATCTGCATGCCATCTTCTTAAACACGTTGAAAAGCAGTGTCATGACAACTATGAATAGTATTATGACAACTGAAACTGGCTTGATGGCTGTACTGTCTGCCAGTTGAGAATCGGGTCCTTCGTAGGGTTCCACTAGAGCGTCAGACCAGATCACTTTAAGGTGGTCTTGCTGAATCTCAAAATCGCTGATCCCCACCGAGGCCAGTATAGAAAATTCATTTGTTATTTGGATGGTGTGACCCATTGACTTCTCACTAGCTGTGAGCGTCTGGGGTTGGGTTTGAGTGGATGAGGGCAAGTGGTGGACAATATTCCATTTCACCACTATTGAAGCGTGCCGTGGTCTTCATCTTATCAAATCCACCCTCCACCGACAAAATTGCCACTTCAAAATTTTTTTACTTATCTTTTTAAAAAGTCTCATTGCGTAAACATAGGCACAATATACAAACCTTGACAGAATCCACCTTGACAGGTTGTCTATTTAACGTTTTTTTAAACTCACAAATATATCACAAAATGTTAAAAATTAATGATTTATGAACCTGCCACCCCCTCAATGTTTATCCGTTTGACCTTTGTAGATTTTTTTAGTTTTATTTATTTTTTGATGACAATCATCAAGAATACAGAATGGAGTATGACCTATGGATTTAATTGTCTTAGCCAAATTTTTTAAGAATCCTAATTCATATAAGTATGTTGCAGTGACTTTCTTTTTTTTTTGTCATAAGGGCGCAACGCCTAGAGACCGTACAACAGTTTGGACTAGTAGATAACGATCACGTGAAAATTCAACTAAGTGAATGAACATAACCAGCGTTTCAGTGTTAATATTTTTTTACGTACTTTTAAACAATACTGGACACTACGGCACGTTTGACGACCGTGTATGCCCTCATTTAAAACACAACCGATTTCATTTGGAAAAACTAATGGCTTCATTGACTTTTTTTTTCATAGTATAGAAATCACGTTGTCAAAAGACAATTTTTATAGCCAAAAAAAAAGTGTGCGGGAAGGATGGAAATAACAAAGTAACCAGCATTGCGGTATTCTTTTATCATTATATTCATAAGAAAATATTCATTCTGTGTGTGTAAAAAGTCCAAAAAAAAAATCCACGAAAAAAATCCAGTAAAACAGATCGAGAGGAAAAAATTCACAGGAAATAAAATCCAAAGAAAAAAATCCAAAAGAAAAAAATCATTAATTTTTTTCTCATTTTCTTAGTGTAAGGTTATTTCGAACTTCATTGTTAGTGCTACGAAACACGTTCAAAGCTGCCTGGGTTGTTTTTTTAGTCTTAAACTCCCTTTCTTCCCCAACACTTCCGTCCGATCCTTTAAAATCACAATGTAAATATATTGCTAATTTTTCACCCTGCCAATGACAATCTGTCGGAATTCCTTATTTTTCAAATCCTGGAAAATAAAAGGTCTCCCTAAATTAAACTTTCCACCTTTTACAGCTAGCCTACCAACCTTTTAATATGCTCGCAATTGTACTTCTCGCATCTTGTAGTTAGTTCCTAGTGCAGTGCAATAGGAAAAATGTTATGGTTGCCATGGAACAAAATGTTATGTGGTGTTTGGTTATATGGGCGCAGTCGAATAACACGTGACAATAACATTTCTTTTGAAGAAACTATTGTTTCTGAAACTTCTGGACTCTCAACTACTGACCGTTTCGTTACGAATCGGCAGGCAGTCAATACAGATGATGTGTGAAAATTACAGATTTTTTTTAGCTTTTAGATGTGAAATATCATTTTGAAAATACGCCTTAATACTGGATAAAAAAAATACATTTAAAAACCAACCATTTGTACATATCTGCTATTTCACTCTAGTATTTTACCACGTCCCTTACACACTTCCGTGCTTAGCTGTAGCGCTATGAAAGTCTTCCCCCACACCATTCCTTTCCTACTTTTTATCTGCAAATATTCATTGTTTTCTCACTTTTAGGCTGGCAGTCTATTGGATTTTCTTTCCGTGGATTTTTTTCTTTGGATTTTTTTCCCGTTTGCCGTTGGAAAAACGTTTAAATATAAACTTATAGCACTTGGCAAAGTGACGCTAGCCGCGAACCTAGGATATGCACATAGATAACCTGCAAAGTTTGTAAATCTTAAAACAAAAGTTGAAGTGGCACTGAAATTCGAGCTTAAACAACACGAAGTCATTGTGACTTTTTAAAAATGTTTATACGTTGTGACTATGTTTATGCATTCTGACTTTAAAAAAAAAACAGTAAAAAAAATTTGAAGTGGCATTTTGTTGGTAGATGGTGGCATTTCGTGCGGTGAGATTTAGACGGTGTCATTTTGACGTGGTGGCATTTTGACGAGTGCCATTCTGTCGTATCACCATGTTTAGAGCATTGGCGGACCTTGCCAAAGAACCAGGTTCAATTCCCAGACTCACGATGGCACATGAATTATTTCGTCATAATTACAGCTCACTTGTCATTTGTTTTTAGCGTTGGCGACCCAAGCCAAAGACCCAGGTTCAATTCCCAGACTCACAATGGTACATGAATTATTTCGTCATAATTACATCTCACTTGTCATTTGTTTTGAGCGTTAGCGAACCAAGCCAAAGACTCAGGTTCAATTCCCAGACTCACGATGGCACATGAATTATTTCGGCATAATTATAGCTAACTTTCATTTTTTTAGAGCATTGGTGGCTCAAGCCAAAGACCCAGTTCAATTCCCCGACTCACGATGGCACATGAATTATTTCGTCATAATTACAGCTCACTTTGTATTTTTAGCGGTTCCTGATGTTTGCACCATTGTCTGTCTTCGTTTAATGGTAATCAATGTTGAGCCAAGGACGGCACGTTTTAACTGATCGGTAACAAAGAGCTGTAGTCAGCTTTCAGCAATAGCCTTTCACAACAATGTAAACCATAAAGAGCAACATGACGTCACTAGCACCATTGTTGAAAGAAAGTGTTGCCTCAAAGAAATTCCCCTACAAATTAACAAAACTAGCAACCGTACACCTTAATATGACACGTGGCAGTAAGCCCAAAATAAATTATTTAACATGTAATTAATTATTACTTAGCAGTGTTATTATACTGAAAATTTCAGGACTCTAACACAATTAGATCACAGTGATGACTATAAGGAGGTCATTGTTTCCGCCATTACTTCCATGCACGTGCCATTTAAGAAAAAAAATAGCACCAAAAAAATGTAAAAGTTTCAATCTTTCAGACGGTATGCGGTTCGTAACTATAGGTTAATAAGTAAACGAATGACATGCATTTGAAATAATTATTTACTTTTGATGGGAACTGTACACTTTACACGTACAAGCAAAACTTCACCAGATGGTAGCAGAAACCAATACATCCCGAATGTCTCACCTAATGCCATACAAGTAATGATAATTCGTAACGATGAAAGTTTTCTACTGGGCCCTTCGAACCTTGAACCTACTTTAGGCCCATTTTAGGCCTATATTTTCCAGTACTTTATGGACCACCCTGTATTTTGCTAGGTTTACTGCATACTCTTCATACTTGAGCTAGTAAATGTCGAATAAATCTGGTCAGTAAATAAAATAAAATGCCTAGTTGCTTGGAATTGCTATTTGCAACCTTACCCATAAAGAAAAAAAACAATTATTTTGCGTGGCTTAACGCCAAAGAATTTATGGAATTTTCTTACAGAACATTTTCAACCGTCAATTGTATTACGTTGTCTAGCACTCCTCTGGTCTTGCATTCTGTCTTTTAGTCAGTCGGCCTTGAAAACCCTTACTTTTGCCCAGCGGCCTTTTCGCCTTCACGTAATGATGGCATGGACGCTTTTATCTTCTCTCACGTAAGTTTTATAAAACTCAAGACTTTTAAACAAATAGTGCATCATTTTATTAGTAAATGACGCACTATTTCTGTTAGTTTTATACTTTGATTAATGAAGTGGAGCAAAACGTATATCACATCGACAATGAAATTTGGACACTCCAAATGTTGTACTGAATTCTGCATACAGATTATTCGTTCCTATTAGATGTTAATGTTTATACAAACTTCTTTCCATTGTTGAAGTAGAACGATGTTGCATTGATGAAGCACGTTCTAAGCTATAGACAGTTCGAACAATGTTAAATCGTAATAATGGCGTTTTCGCCCAGGAAGAAGCTCTGCATCAATGCTTGTTGGGCAAAGAAGTGTTCAAATTTCAATGTCCAATACTGTACTTTTAGGGCCTGTATTGTCTACGAATTCTTCATGATTCAGAAAGCTCCTGTTGATAAATGTAGTTTCCTTTTATATTTTGTATTTTATTCCTCGAAAGATGGTATTGTTGGACATTAATGTCGAAATATGCGTTTATTGTTTACGTTTGCATGTTGTGAACCTGGCTTTTAGTAATTTGTGTGTTTTTCTGATATTATGATCCGACTTTTCTTTCCAGGTTTCCTACAAGAATAAGAAAACATTTAAATGCCTTGAGCCTGATGAAGTAACAAAATGCCATAAGGATGTATTTGAAAACATTCGAATCAAATGCAGGTAAAAAATATTTTAAATTTTTTTTATTTTTTGTTCAAAGGCTAGCTGACTTTTAATCATGTTAAGCTGCCTAAAATAAATCACATATTCATAAAATTTGGTAGTTCAATTTTTTTGTTTGCATTTTAAAGAAAAAAGCATAAATATACAGCCCACAGAACTGCCAGACGTTGTATTACTGGTAGAATAGTTAGAATTGACAGACGGGTGAAAGATCAGTGAATATAACGGCTTATGGTAATTCTGTTGGTTTTGGTCCCTGGTTTTAATGTTTCGCTACAAAAACTTGCTCTACTTAAAACGTCTATCACAATGCCTGTTTGTTCTAGTTGTGCAACGCGTATTTCAATTCAAAATAGCTAGCTTTTCTTTCTTTGCAAATTCCTTTGTACTCTTCGTTAGTTGCTTTGTTACTTTGCTGGGTGGGTGATCTAACACAATTAGATCACAGTGATGACTATAAGGAGGTCATTGTTTCCGCCATTACTTCCATGCACGTGCCATTTAAGAAAAAAAATAGCACCAAAAAATGTAAAAGTTTCAATCTTTCAGACGGTATGCGGTTCGTAACTATAGGTTAATAAGTAAACGAATGACATGCATTTGAAATAATTATTTACTTTTGATGGGAACTGTACACTTTACACGTACAAGCAAAACTTCACCAGATGGTAGCAGAAACCAATACATCCCGAATGTCTCACCTAATGCCATACAAGTAATGATAATTCGTAACGATGAAAGTTTTCTACTGGGCCCTAAATAAGTGCCAGTGCCATAAATAAGTGGGTAGGGCAGCGAGGAAGCAAGTAACACCAAAAACGAGCTAATGTGGAGTAAAAATCTTGGGAAAATCTATTCGCTATTTTCTTCAAGTTTTTTTATAGAGTTGTACATTACATTGCAAAGCAAAAATAAAATAATATTCACAGTAAAAATAAAGTTGTCGTTCGTTTTCTAGCAGGGACGTACGGGAAGCTTAAAAATTAGAGACTAGCCCCCCATAAAAAATATTTATTTTTTTAGCAGTGAAAACAACAGTAAGTTCATAGCTTCAAGCAGTATTTTACTATCACATCTGGTTTTCTTGTGATATTGGGTCGCCGGTTAAATCATTATATCTGTTCCAATTAAAGTAAAGAGTCGTATAAAAATAATAACTGTGATTGTAAAACTTGTTGTGAATTGTCTGGCAAATATTTAACATGGTAGATTTGTTGATCGGACGAAAAATTGAACAGAACATTAAGGATGGAACGAAAACAATAGTTGTCAGCCATAGAAAATTACAACACTTTGATTCTGGGAAGTGTTTGTCAGATTATTTTGTGTGTAAAGCTCGGATAATTAAAACATTTTATATTTCATCTTGAAGTTTTGTACATACACGGGTTCTGCAGCTAAATTGTTTCTTTCATACGAAAAATGAAACTTGGTTAATATTTAGAAATAAGAAGCTTAAATGAAACGATAGAAAGTCCTGTTGGATAACGCTACCAGAGATTATTGTTCAAATATTTACCAACTTTTACAATCCAGGTAAGTCCAGAGGGTTGCATAAATAGATAAGTATCCGTAGTGATTGTATCACATTTTAATCCACCGTACCTAAATAATACACCCTCATATGACCTCTAATTTCACAGAGAAATGAGCTACTGCATTATACCATATGATTGTTTATAAGAAAAAAAATCATTACTTCTCTGATTTCAGGCCTCCTTTAATGGATGGAAGAAAAGATTTAAAACCATGTGACACTATTTCTGAAATTCTTGACGTAAGGGTAAACATTGCACGTGAAGTTAATGTAAATTTTTACAACCATCGCAAGCATTGCAGGCCTTGCCAGGAAACAATTTACACGTATTTGGCCGATACTACAGAGTTAAACGCCAAGGATTTTGATAATTCTTATATCATGATTGACGTTCCAAACCAGCACTATCAAACAGTAACTGAAAGATTTACATACAGCTTTACGGCTCTTCTCAGCGACATCGGAGGCAGTCTAGGGCTTTTCCTGGGAGTTTCCGTCCTTACTTTGTTTGAATTAATACAGAAGCTGTCACGTAATATGTTAAGAATACGTAAAGACAACAGAGGTGAGTACAACCTGGTAAACCTTTGGTAGCAGAAAATCATTAGTTATTAGAGAGTATGGTGCTTGTTTAATCCTGAACATCACCATTCATAGTTTTCAAATTTAGGATGAGAGCAGAAGTTCTTGAAATACACTGCTGATTTAAACAAAGAGCATCAAACATGAAACTATTATTACATTATGCTTGCTTCCGCATAATGACCCGATTGCGTGTATCATTCATATTCTGCAGTTACGATGACAAAGCATCAACTTAACAAATATTATTTATTTTAGCTATGTATTTTTCAACTTTAAACCATTTTTATGTGTTAAATTTATATTAAATTTGTTTCCAAATGGCCCACTTATGTGGTGCTTGTTATCCGTTGGTCAGTGTCAGTGAAAGCACATACAAATTTGCCTGTGATAGCATGCGAAAGTGTGTACACCACTCATGACATGCAATTCGTCCCAATGCACGTGAATGAGACAAGTAAATAATCAAAATAGTGGTTTTTGTTTGACGTAAGACTTTAGTTCCCTCAAAATGCCTTCCAATTCTTACAAAGTTGTATTTATTCCTGGCCTTTTGCAGCACTTACATAACTAAGATCCTTAACCCGTCGCTTCCCTTGGGTTCCTAACAGTCATAATTAACAGACTATCGGACCAGAAACATTCCACGAACGGAAGGTGCCATCTATGGGAGGAAATGTAAATCATTTACTGCAAGCCAATTTAAGAATTGGGTACATCAGGTTAAGAAGGGGTTCATAAGGCCACGAATACGTACGAGAGGGTACAAAAGAGTGCATAAATATTAAGGGTACATAAAAGTACATAAGGGTGCGAAAGGATATGAAATGTGGTGTGGAGAAGGGTACGAAGGGGTACGACAGGGTTCAGCAAGGTTCAGCAATATCTTATTAATTTGCTGATCTTTTGAACAAGTCAAGCTGTACCTCAAGAAAACCTCAAGAATACCACGTCACAAACCTTTGGACTCAACAAGACATTAGCAAGTTAATAATAACAATAATGATAAGATTGTTCTGTCCACCGTAGAGGCGGACAAGGGAGCGGAAGGGCAAACCACTGACTCCGTCCCACAAAGAAAAAAAAATGGTTCAAAAGAGACAGGGAATCCATGGGGTTTGGGTTATAGCTGGTAGTACAAAAACTATCAATAAGACTTACGGAAGAAGTGAGACAAGTAGTCTGTGGAAGGTGTGCAAGGAATTAGTCGAAACCACTAACTCAGGCAAGGAGTTCCAGAATTGGACGACACGTGACGCAAAGAAAAACTTACGGCAGTCAAGCCGCGCCCCAAGAGCTTCGAGCTTAAGCGAGTGGCCCCGAGTCTTGGAGTAATTGGAAAATGTAAAAAACGGAAAATCAACAGGAAGGCGATTGTGAACAATCTGAAAAGTCAAAACCAAATCGGCACGTAGTCTACTCAGTTCAAGGGGGTCTAAGCCAGAGAGGCACAGACGATCAGTAAAAGAAAAGCGCCGGAGACCAGGTAAAGACAGAGTGAAGGAACGCTGCACGGATTCTAAACGATCAATGTCTTGGAGAAGGGGGGGGACCAAAAACAGTGCTGTAATATTCCAGTATAGGCAGCACGTAGACTTTAAAAGCCCACACGCGTGTACAGAGATTTACAAGAGCAAAACAGGGATTAACAATATATAAACGGCGAAAAGCCTTGGTAACCAGCATCACACAATTTGCGGTGGACTTAAGATCGCTTGTGAACCTTACACCAAGATCTGTAACCTCTAATTTAATATAAAAAATGTGATTTCGAATGGAGTAACAATGAAACAAAGAAGGTCTTCCGATGTGAAAAGAGTAGCACTTCTCGATAGAGAGAGGTAGTTGCCAGTTAGTTGACAACTGGCCAATGGCAGCAATGATGGTTGGAAGACGATATTCGTCCACCAAGTCGATGACCACCGTCCCAGTCTTCACGTCGTCGGCAAACTTACAACTTAGATCCGAGGTTGGACGGGCCGAAAACGGAAAGTTCCCAACAAAAAGGACAAAAAGGATGGGTCCAAGCACAGACCCCTGAGGGACCCCACCAGTGGTATGGAGAGGCACCGACAGAGTATGGTTGACCAAAACATGCGGGCTACAAATACGCAAAAAAGTCCTCAGCCAACGCATTAAAGCAGCATTAAAGTCCAGGTGCTCAAGTTCGAAGAAAAGCTTCCGGTGAACCACCGAGTCCAAGGCTTGTTTAAAGTCGAAGTACATTACGTCCGATTCAGTGCCCAGGTCCGCTGCCAAGGTCCAGCGATTCATGGCCAGCAGAAGCTGCATCGATGTGGAGCAGTTGGGAAGGAACCCAAACTGATTGGGGTCTAAAATATTGTTTAAGATATAGTGGTCCAGCATAGAGTTCCTAATAAAGGACTCCATGGTTTTACAGATAACAGATGTCAGAGCAACTCGCGTAGAGAGATGCATCACCCGTTTTAAACACTGGGACAACTATTGCCTCAGTCCACACGGAAGGAATAGAGCCACTCGAAAACGATGAAGAAAACAGAGGGGAAAGAGGTTGGTCAATCTCTGTGGCAACCTGTTTGTAAAAGAATGCAGAGAAGCCTTTAGGACCGACTGGATGGCTCGGACGAATCGGTGAATCTCCTTGATTTTGCACGGCGAGAAGAGCTGATCAATACCAGGGACAGGGTCAGTTGGAGATGGACCCAAGTAAGATGGTAAGATGAAGTTATCAATAACCGCATTCGCCACGAACTGAGAGTTGAAAGCCGAGACCCGTTCGAAATTATCTGATAAATAAGAATTATTTACAAGAGGAGGGGTGGATCTGGCAGGACCGGTTTGTGTTCTGTAGTGTCGAAAAAGAGATGAAAGGTTTCCTTCAGCAATCGTGGAGAAAGCACACTTAGAATGCCAGGCAGTAATCGCATCAAGGTACTTACGTTTCTGATCGTTGAAGGTGCAGAGCGACTCTGGCGAACCGGAGCTTTTATAAAGTCTCCAAAATTTAAGTTTAGTACGACCAAGTATCCGAATAAACCTTAGTAGAAAGATACGCTTTTGCGTTCTAGGGCGGAAGGGCAGACGGCAAGCTTCAGTAATGTTTTGGAGGTTATCGATAAAACAATCCCAGATGAATTGAGTGATTCCCCCACAGTGTGAAAAGCATTTGGACCATGCAACCTGCTGAAGGAAAGAACGGAGAAGGGGAAGTCAATTCTGCCCTGTGGTTTGTGAGTTAGAGGGGTCGAACTAGTTTTGCATTCACCTGGAAAGAGACCATGGAATGGACGCTGGTGCCAAGATGGTCAATTACTGTAATACTGTAAACACGGCGATCATCCTATGAAAGGACCAAGTCTAAAATATTGGACCCACGAGTAGGAGTATTTACTAACTAAGTGAGCCCTAGGGGACGCAAAAGATCAATGAAGTTACGGTGCTGTCGAACCGAGGCCCGACCTGTAGCCTAATCAACATAGGAGAGATTAAAGTCACTCACCAAAATATAAGAGTAAGTTGGGTGTAATGACGCAGTAATAAAATCACTCGTATCCGTAATAGCAGCATCGGAATAGCTACATGGTAAGTAGCCAAGAACAAAATGTAACTTGAGGGACGGTATGGAAGCAGACTAGGCCTCCGAAACCCCGACTTGAGCAGCCCAACACCAAGCCAGTGCAGGAGCAATAGACGATCATAATTCCCCCAGCATGGGAACCCCTGTCTCGCCGCAGGACGCAACAGGGAAAGTTACCAACAATCATTTGATCAGTAAAAGTTTGATTTTGCCATGTCTCAACGATGAACAGAACATCATATTGTAAACCAGCCAAAAGCGCATGGAACAGAATTAAGTTCATGTTTATACTGCGAGTATTAATAACAATGCACTTAAGATCGGAGACCTGATTATCCGAACCAGGTGACGGGGAATGGGTAGTAGGTGAGGTCTCAATTACAGGTGTAAGTTTTCCGTGTGATCCAAGATCAGAACAACTTCATGGACAAGGATTGATTTGCCTGCACCAGTGAGGTGCAAGCCGTCTCGATCCATCAAGAGACGACTCTTCCAGAGTTTTTTGTAAATGCATATACAATTCAGGTTTTCTTTGATACACATAACTCGTAGGAGGGTGTTGGTGTGGGAAACCACCCGGTCATCCTCTGAGCAGCAGGTGAAGACGTGAGGAGTGAGTGCAATATTAGTAATTTCGTGGTTGTACTGGGAGTTTTGAATCAAATTTACATCTTTAATTTGGTTTACGATGCAATTAGGTCTAGTATTGGGGACACTATTTGACCCAAAATACAGCAGAAATATAGCGTACTGTGTGACAGTCTGTAAAATAGCTGGAAGCTTATGAATGATGGCATCGGCAGTGTTACCAAGCCAGGTCCAAGTACACGAGTCAGGGTGGTTACCCACCCGCAGGTCACGAGTTTGCGAATCACCAATAATGATTACAGGACGGTTGTCACGGAAAGGAATGGTGTTAGGGGGACTAGCAGGAGGACTATCAGATGGTGGAACGGCCTCAGGCAATATGGACGTAGCACATGAATCAAGGGGTTGTCTACATTTAGAAGAATTTTTTCGCTCACAAAGTGCGTGCACCGCAGGAAATGAAGAAATACTGGCCGGATTCACCGTGGTAGCAGTGACCTGGCGTAAATTGCCCGGCGTCATTTGTGGTACAGGTGGGATTCACATCAACAAAACTCGGACGTGGGAGGGGGGGGGACACAAGACCCGGATATTTGACTGGCTCATGGTTAGAACGGTGTCAGCATTCTGCTGTTTGCGGGAACGTGGTTTGCACGAACATGGAAGTTGTCTAATGTATATTGCTGGACCCGGCTGGCAAGTAGGCACGGAGGGCAGGGGAAGTATGTCTACATGCGAAGATTTGAGAGTAAAATCACCGGAACTTGCAATGGAGCACAATGAAGTGATGGTAAGATTGGTGTGCGAAGTCAGTGAAGAGGATGATCCGGGTTGTACAGTGGGTAGTTTAAGTGTGGCAGTTGACTCAGAAACAGGCGGAGGAGAATTCAATTTTGCCAAATCGGCACGGATAGAGGATAGGCTAGCTTCAAGTTGAGTTTAAAAAATGTCCCTAAATTCATCGAGTAAAAGTTTTTGTTTCTGTATCAGGGAATTAGACCAAGGCTCGAAGTCTGAAGGCATAGGTTACCGAAACTTAGTCGCCAGGGAACTGGCAATGGAATCGGCGATTGTAGTTAACTTCAGATTTATGTCAACAATATCAACTTCTTTTTCGAGACCGAGACATAGAAGTCTTCCTAGCATGCTGGAAGTTTTGGCCAATAGATTATTAGCCAGCATCGAGTCCCAATGCTGCAGCGAAGAATCCGGTGTGAGCAGTGGTCCATCCAAAAGGCGGGATGAAGATAGGGGGTCAAAATACATGGTACGGCAGCGTAATTTGTTTACACGTCGAGTGTTAGGTGATATACCTTCAGGCAAAGCAGCTGGGTTACGCACAGTGAAGGCATCAATCGATGCCATTGTGCATGAAGTGGCATGGTAAGAAATCACAAATGGAGAAATAAAAAAATAATAATAAAAAAAATAGAAAGCAGCGAAGCGATCCGGGCAAACAGGTCCACGCCGCACAGGAAAGTGATAAAATTTTTTTTCCGGATGATGGATTTGAACCAACACGAAGCAGGGTCCAACCAAGATGGCAGCCTCCACGAAACGACAGCACAAGGACTCGTTCACATTTTTTGATCAAAGCTTAAGTAGAAAGGCACTATATATACGATAATGCCCAAAATCACGGTCCTATACAATACAAAAGGGCACTTCAAGCAATTCTTTAGGAATCCCCAAGGTTTGAAGGTATTATACGACCGAAAGTCTTCCTCGCCATAACAACTGAACAGAGTATTCCTTCTCAATGTGATTACCCATGCAACGATGTCAATCGCACCATTCCAAAAGGTCTGTTGGTACGAAAACTAAAAGTAAATTTCTCGTTGTAAGGTGAAGGGGTAATTTAACAATGCTTAAACAATACCCCTTTAAAATACATTTCAAGAGTCCTATTGTTATGTTTTAGTGATGTCTAATGGGGCAGTTTCTTATTTCCCTTGTTTGCTGAAGGGGCATTTCTGATTCGAGTAAGAATGCCCTGAAACTTTAAATTTCACTACTATGCGTGCACCGCCACCTGACAGTAGCTAACCCTAGTAATAATCACTGTTAAGATAGAGCCACAGCACTGCAGCTACGACGTTATGTATAGATCTGGCGAATAACAGGAAATTATTAGCTAAATTGCGGGCAGTTTTCTCGCCAAAGCCTCACAAAAGTGGAAAGCATTGTTAGCCTATTATTATCAACGGGCCATTGACTCGTAAAATGGGCATGCAACATTGTTTAGACTACTTCGCCGAATTCATTCATAGTAACCACTGAGCTTTTGTCATGTTGCTTAAGTCTTGCATAAAACCTCAAAATGTAACAGTATTGTTATACAGCATGAGATGAGCTGATTTGATCAAAGTTCCCCACTGAAAAGACATTTCGTCTGACCAGCCAGCCCAGCACCATCCACATTCCACCTCTCTAAAATCCAAACCTTTAGGCCCAACTTAAGTGGAATTCATCCCTACCACTTTGCCCCTTATTTTAGCCAGGCCTACTTCAACCCTAACGTTCCATTAATCTTTTTTAGGTCCAAAAATAGTCCTGTCTTGCATAAGTTTTTATTCTACTTCATGATCGCAGAAGCTTCTCAACCTCAGTCCAGCTTTTATCTTAGCACAACTTTTCATTTCCCACCTGGCAAGAGTCGTCAGGCCCAAATGTGTTAGTCAGGCGAGCATCATGTTACACCATTTTTAAGAATGGAGTCACCAAGACTGTGTTGTGATTACTTTAAGATTACTGTTGACTAAAAAAGCGAAGCTATTATTAATCACACAATAAATTAAAATTGCATAAACAATTTTTTTTAAATAATATTAATGTTGAAATAATATTTCGAGCACAGAAAGTTGTTTGCGAGTGCAAACAGCCGTCAGCGAGACCAAACAACCCGTGTTGCATTGGATACAGCGTTTTGGCTCATCTTTTCGGTTGATCATCGCATCTTGTTTCTTTGGCCATTTGCTGCAAAGCACGTCGCTGGATGGTGCTGTCCCTCAACAAAATGTCTCATTTTATTTTTTTTACACACCACTTCTGGGTGAACCGCAACTAATATGCAAAATCTGGTTTTAAAAGATTGCATTCGAGTGTATTCATAAACGGAGCTCTGCTCCAATAATCTTGTCCAGTTTGACCATTACCTTTTTTCCTCCAGCTGGTAGATGTAGGGCTCCTGTTTTTATAATTTGTATGGGGAGGGGAGGGAGGGGGCTAAAAAAATGTCACTGCACAAAGCCTTACAGATTTGAAGCCACTTTTCATTTTCGATGACTCTTGTACTAATAACACGAGTTGGCGCAGCGAGTCCCCCACCTCGATGCTGTACTGAGAATTAAAAGTACATGAGAGAAGTGCAGTATATGTTGTCGTCCCATCCTCGTCGCCATTGTAACAAATAGGCCTGTGTGGCCGATTATAGCCTACTTATTACCAGAACACAAGTAACATGATTGGCAGGGAAAGAGAATGTTTATTCGGCAGCATGCCGTATATGTAATAAATACAAATCAGTTGATCGCAACAGGTGACTATTGCAATCAGGCCATTACAGTGGTTAGGGGTGTTTACTCATCCGTAGAAGCATCCACGGATGACGTGACACGGTCCACTATGGAATGACGTTGGTGGGAGGAAAAACAACATTTACTACAGAAATTACACGTGTAGCAAGCACACGACTGTCAAGAGTCAGCAAATTTCCGAAAATGCGTGATCTTAACCGATTAAACATGGCTGCTTACACATTAAACAATGGGCAAATTTAGTA
>JAHWFP010182894.1:76541-87071 GCA_023313725.1 Lithobius niger
TCATTATTTTTGAGACCCTTTCTACTGAATGCTGATTAATTTAATTATGGTGTGCTGAAATGCGTAAGGTGGAAAAAAGGTTGAGTATGTAAACTCAGCTTGCCCTGTAATTCCACGACATGGGACTCCTTTGTTGATTGACGTCATTTTTTACCGAATGAGTGCCAGTTTTAACTGAACATTTTTGGCACTTGGCTCTGTTTGACTATATTTCTGTTTGTTCCGCAATTACGGCCAAACGCATTAACTGATTCGACTGAAATTTGGTAAGAATATCCTTTGAAATAAGGCTGAAAGATGCGTGTACTTGGTTTTTCAATGGAAATGCCTTTGAAGTAAGGGGCAAAATTAGAGGGACAGCACTGGGCTGAAATTATATCGATGAAGTGGTTAAGAAATATATTCGAAATTAAATTTATTTCGTGAGGGGTCAGCGTGGTCTACTAAGGGCTCATTTACAATATCAATGATTTCGTGCGAGCGTGACGCTCGATGCGCAATGCGTACACCAGTTCAAAGCCGTTCAGCAAAGCACTTCATGTGGACAGTCTGCTTGGCTCACTCGCGACATCGTCACGCTAAGGAAAACGCTCTTTCATTTACAAATCAAACACGCGAGCTTGCTCATGCTGATCTGTTACTCCTATCCAACTATGCTGTTTCACAATTTCCCACTTCTACAGCAGCAAGATTCGATGCAAATCAAGGCTAAATGTTACAAAGGAATCTTTTTTTCTTCTTTTTTAGGCTCCCGACGTTGTTCAATAGAAATGGGAAACTCAATCAAAGCAATTGCTCGAGAATTTACCACGATAATTGATAGCGAAGATTTTCTGAAAATGCCTGAATCCCAACTGAAGAAAGTTGTTGAGCAAATTAATCCTGTTGATTGTGCTATGGATCGCATAATAATGGGGCTTCTACGATGGTCAGAAGCAGAAACTGAAGGCGAAAACAGGCAAGAGACTTTACTACAAATCATGTCCACCCTCAACCTGAGAGACATTTCGACAGAATTGTTGACAGACATTTTATGCAGACGAGAATTGGTCAAAACCAATTACCGAGTCTATCTCTTAATTAATGGTGAGGCCACAACACGTAGTTTTACATTGCACCAAACTAAAATCGACTAGGTAAATAAACGGAAACCTATCGTATCCATCTTCTCACAGTGGTTAATTTGTCGACCAGGTGAATTTTCAACAAACCAAAAAAACGTTTAAATTTTAATAAACGTACCAAGTTCACGAATTGGTCTTTTGACAATTACGCATAATTGTGTAGTTTCTCTAAAAGAATATGTCAACTCTTACACAATTAAATAAAAAGTCAAAAATGTAGAAAGGGACAGAGTTTTATCAAGCAATTACCCCACCCAGTCATCTGCCCGATGCAGCCCTAAGGCCCTATGTACATGAAGATTGCAATAATCCAGACATCACAGACCTAACCCAACGGATTATCATACACGCTGTGCAATGGTCACAAAGGGTAATTGCATTTCTATGTTAAAGAAGACCACAGTCTCGCATGTTAAAATGAAAATTGTGGTACTTGACATATAAGCCATTTTTTAATATTTATAAAACACCTGCATTAAAAAGCTTACAAAACACTCTTAAACGTTGGAAATTTTTGTCGATTTTGTCTTTTATGTGTCACGTATTTTAAGAAGGTAATATTATCTTCTTCATTACTTTTACATAGCTTAACTGTGTGTATCAGTGATTGATCTTTAACACTATTTCCTAACCCACACTTAGTGATTACTGATTTTTCATTACGTTGTGTTGTGGTATCGTTATCAACATGTAATATTACAGTAATAAAATTATTATTAAAACGTCCTATTGTGATCATTTGGAAATAGGTGCATATTGGAATGCATCCAGCAATGTGCTTCACATTACCTGATATCACTCGCTTGTGCTCTCTCTGTTGGCGTTGTTCCTGGCTTCACTGCTAACACAGTATAGTTGTTATCCAGAGTTATTCGCATTACACCACAACTTTAATAACCGAATTTTTCTGTTAATGTGTTGACTATGCATGTGTCTCTTTTCTGCTTCTAGGACTTGTGAAATCTTGGAGTAATTAACTCACTTCGTTACGGGAAGCACTTCTTCTTTCCGAAAGCAATACACAGCGGACGACCGTTACGCTGCATGACTGTGACGTCATCAGCCACTATGGTGTCACGTGGTGCAGCTCTTGCTAGCTTGATTGGAACGATGTTGGAACAATGTTCGAACGATGTTGTTCGAAAAGTATGTTGTTTGTACTCGTGTAAGTGTGCGTGTCAAGGTAATCACGTGACTTATGCAGCTAAGGAAGAAGCACTTGATAACTTCCCATTTAAGTGGCTTGGAGAAATAACCTCAATTCATTACAGAAGGATGTCGCTCGTAAATACTGTAAAGCACCACATAGTGGAAGAATGTAAAACTATGTTATTATGAGGTCATCAAAAACGATGGTACTAGATGGCCTAGTAGAGTTGAAATTTGGAATGCAATCATGAAGTCAACACATTTTACCACCAGCATGGCTACAACAATGGGCGACTCGTTGTTGTTCGTGCGATGTTGTTTGTCCTCATAACTGTAAGTAGGCGTCTCATAGCAGTCACGTTACCTATGCAGCTAAGAAACAGCGCTTGATAGGTCACGTATTAACTCCTACCGTTGCATTGCAACTTCTCGATGGGGACACTCACAAGTGCTATTGCTTTGCTGTGTAGGGCATGTGCTTGCTCTGAGATGCTCGCTTACATGAAAAACAATATGTATTGAACAACAGCTAGTCGCCCATTGTAGGAGCTGTGCTATTTCCATTCAGCAACAGCACTTGTTAGCAACACCTGATTGTATGTTAACTCCTTCTATTGCAGCATTACTGCTCAAAGGAGAAGTAATCAAGTATTATCGCATAGGTTGCATGGTTTCTTTGACATGCCCACTTATAGAAGTACATAAAAAAATTCTATCATTCCGTACGATTGTTATTAAATGTGTTTGATGAGCTTATACATGATTCCCACCAACCTGGAAAACTTGGATACCCTGGAAAACTCAGGGAATTTAAACTACGTTTGAACCTCAGGAAAAACTCAGGGAATTCTCTGATTTTTTTACAAAAAAAACCTTGAAACTCAGGGGAAAAAATAAGGATTTTAAATAATGCATTTTCCATTTTAAAACTTCAGTCTTTTTAACACAAAACTGGTAAAATGTGTGAAAAAAATTCCTTCTAAAATTACGGTAAGCACCCTGAAAAATGACTTCATCTACTATGGAAAACCTGGAAAACTCAGGGAAATTGATTTCAGTATTTTGGTGGAAACCCCGTTATAATAAATACTTTTTCCAATAAACCCATGATGTAAAGTACAGTACTTACATTGTACAGCATGGGTGTTTGTAGGGATTAATAACCTTGGTGAACAGTGTGTTTCTACTTCTTTCCAGGATGAAGCATCTATCTACCTGAAGTGATTTGTGCCTTATTGTGTAAGCTCCAGAGCATGTAAAGTACAAGCATAATTTGTTAAAGAAATTAGCTACAAAGTACAAATAAAAAGGTGTGACCCTCGCAAGATTCAAAGAATATACTATATTTAAGTATCCTTGCACCGTGATTCACTATTAAAGACTGAAGACAGTATACAGCGCGGTGTTGTGACGGCATGTTTGCCCGGGCATACAGTTACAGTGCTTGGGTTAACTGAACGTAACACAATAGAGATCAGTGGTTAGCATACACACAGTGATATAAGTCGTCACGTTGTGATACGTGCGATGACGTCAAGTTGACTATTATGTTAGACTCAGTTCAGGGAATGCAATGTTGCAGCCTGAGCAATAAAGAATTGTGAAGAACCCCGACGAACGTGTTAACACCAAACAAATTTGCTTTCCAAGCAAAACTTGCGAAGCTGCAACTGTTAGTGTCGTATATTTTGTATGCCTTCCTATCAGGTAAAACTTAATGACTGAAAACGACCTCACTGCATAGCTCCCCATACAATCTAGCTTTACACAAAAAAAAAAAGAAATATCTATCCTAACTCGATTAATACAACATAAAGGCGCCTTTTCACTGTTCAACTCCTAGATACAGCACAGTAGAATTTTCGAGCAATATAAAGTAAATAATGGTAAATTTAAAAAAGGAACAACACTTTGCAGCTGCGCCGCGAATTTTCATAACTAAAACGAGATCACATGACCCACATCAGCCTATAGGATGACGGAGAATCTGGAGCATGGATGCTGCTTGTGGGCAACGCTATCAAAATGGTGAGCCGGCGCCTTTAAGTAACCTAACCAAAACTAACTACTGAAACATCAGAGCAGCAATAAAGTTAATTCACACATTCACCATTACTAGGGTGCTGGATAGCAACTTCTGGATTTTTTGGCTCTAATTAAGGTTCAGAATAGTGCTGAGTGTGTACTGCTCTCTGATTGATTAGTAGTTGATCAGGGTTACTTCGAAACATAATGTCGAGGACTTTCTTCTTTTGTGTCGGTCCGCTTAATTGAATCCTTCTGAGCTATAGCAGAGCTATTTCCGGTAGTAAAGTAAACATGGGCGAGATTACCCAAGATGCCACAGTTGGTAACGTCTTTGTTCCCAACCCAATCTTTGAAGCAAACGACACTTGATTTTTCGATGCTAACAATGAAGTGTGTTTCCCCTAGCAGTAGTTTTTAACAAAATTATTGACTAATTATGAAATATGTGATCGCACATTCTTTACTGAACGTTTGAATGCACATTATTAAAACAAAACGATACACTTTCACGATATAACCCAGATAAGATTTGGTGACGTCATTAATTTGAATCCAAAACAATGGCATGCTTTTACGATGCCTGCTTGTAATGGTGCTCTACATCTGTTGACATAATATAACAAACGTTGCGCATTTTCAGTAAGATTGTCAAGTGCATTTAGGTAGCTTTATGCACTTTAAAACAATTTAAACAATTAGACTGGTCCGGCTTAGATTATATAAGTATTCTTCTATTTGCTCGATTCATCAGCAAAATCAACACCCGATATGAGATGCAATAATCAGAAAAATGGCACGAAATTGGAGCAATGACGCCAGACGCATTTAAGTTTGATGATCTTGCAAAATCTCGCACGGTTTCTCACGTTGCTGCGTGGTAGTGAGTGGACTGGCCCTACCAAAGCTATGAAACATCCAAGTTCCCTGTATCCTGCTACGTCTAACAAGGAAAACTGCATTCCATTGCAACTTACGAACCCCATTATATGACACAGGCCAACATTAAACTAAATATAATCTAAGTGAGTTTAAGTAAACTCATCCTATTTCTAAAGCATATAAAGTAACATAATCTGCTTAGATGAAATGAACTTGCTCAGATTAAGTGAAATGAACCGTTATTTTTCATTAAGCTACGTGTTTATGTTTTGTGATGTTGCCTAGTTCGGATACGACAGGTGCTCTATTGTATGGAATGAGTTATGAGTCGTCTGATCCCCCATAACACACATACTTTATTTGCTCCTGGTACAAAACAGTGCACAAATATTGTTGATACAATATATACGCCATTTAGTGTTTCTGTTTGTAGTAGCATTTCAATTGCACCACATCGCGATTAGCAAAAATGAAAAATATTCATTATTCGTCAAAATTAAAGTTGATATTGTGGCTAAGATGGCTCATAGCAGTCCGGTGTGATTCAGTGCTGCCCCTTACGATATTTTGAATATTCCTAGAATGATTTATTGCAGTCATAGTTAATGAATTAGACTTGTGTTCTGTTTGAGTCTTTATTGCTATCATTTTGAATTTTTTAAAACATATCAACCAAATTTGGCACGAGTAAACCACTTTAGTTCCAACGAATTTCTGTGTTAATAAAATTGAAAGTATGATGTTTTAAAACTTCACGCAACTCATTTTGCAAATTCAAGGGTTTTTAGCGAGACTGAACATTGTTCTAGGTCCTCCTTGAACTTACGGATAAACTGTAAAATGCCCATATTTCAGTATGTTTTAAAGTAAATTCAACTAAAATAATACAGTTCACTGTGCTGAAGTTAATGTATGTATTTTGGATGAAAGGGAGGATTGGGTCATTAAATGTGTGGTATTATTTATACTGGTGTTTGGCCACATCACACATGATGATCAGTATCAAATTTTATAGGCTAATGAACAAACCATGCAAATGCATTAAAACCAAAACAAATAACATAAATTTAACATAATTTAAACACAAAGAAAGTAAAAACTTATGCCAGCCTAGATATTTTTAACACTCCCTTGATACTACACTACCTGGATTGACAATATAAAGCAGAGATATTCAAACAAATACCATCTCTCAGTTCTTCACTCAAGGGATTTGCCATTTTAGTTAAAAATCTGCTGGTATTTCATCAATAACAGGCCTTAAGTTTGAAATGTGCTGGAATCCTTTTTGAGGAGTCCATTTGCCACTTCTCTTACTTTATACTATTGGTGGCGAGATTTTTTTCGTATTATGTACTGACCAGTATGTTTTTTTTCATTTTTTCAGCAACATAAGAATGTTTGTGGGAGATACGTCCATATACCCAGACTCTGTCACCCACGGCAAATTTCAAGGGTTTAAGAATGTGAGCATTGAGCTATAGACTAAAGGGATTGTTTGCAATCTTCCAAGGGTTCGTAAGCCATGGCCTTTATGTGATTGGCAAAAATGACAAATTTTGACGTCCAATGTGTAATTTGCTCATCCTTGAAATATTAACAAAATAAAGGTAATGTGTGGAGTAGATATGTTAAGGGGATTGTTTGCAATCTTTCAAGGGTTCGTGAACCATGGCCTTTATGCGATTGGCACAAATGAAAATTTCGATGACCGATGGGCTAATTAGCCCATTCTTGGAAAATACATTAGCTACATACATAAATTTTGAAGGTGAGCTAAGGTTTTTCTAGCACCAAAATATCCTCTCATGTGCAAAGATTCAGCTCTAAACCGTTCCTCTGTAAGTTTTGAGGAATAGAGATTTTCAGATAGCATGACTCAAAGGGGTCGCACAAGTTCGCAATATATTACACCACTCTGTTCTGTTGGTTAAAGATGCATTTGTCCGGATATTTACCTACAAATCTCGGTACAGCAACCGAGCTTGCTTTCTAGGGTTTCCCCTGTAAATCGAGCACAAGTGTTTTCATGAATATGTCACATTGTGTCGTTTTTGCAATCATTTCCACTGTTACCTGTACGTCCCCAATTTTAAAGTTGAAGCAATTGTTGTTGAACACTTAAAATTGATGTTGACATTTGGCAACTTGACTTCCATTAGTGGCAGGTATATATGACCTTCATTGGGAGGTATGCTTCCTTCATGGGTGTATTTAGGTGGCTTGGCTGAAAAACTGACTTTGTATCTAATGAAGACAAGAATATTAGCCATCGAGCATTGCACACGCTAGTTTTTTTTCGACATTCATCAGGGTAAAGGATAGTGGTCTATCATACAAAGTATATCACCCCCTTGCCCTGTTTTAATCAAAAATACCACTTAATATTTCACGCTGTAAGCAATTGTAATGAGATTCGGCCTCTGGCAGTTTTCGTGACACCATGTCCACAGTTAAGTATTGTAGCTGTCTCGCCCCTTATGGCAAAGTAAAGAACCAATACCAATGTCCTTTGGGTAAAAAATTCACTATTTAGTTGTATCAGGCTAGGATAACATTGAGGCAATCAATAAAGCACTTTTGGCATTATAACGCCACATTTTCTCCGATACCCCATGTGAGTTGTTTTTGTTTACTGTCGTACAGCATATCTGTCAATACAGAGATCCGCTCAGCAAATTTTGGCACAAACTAACGAAACAAGCGTGCAAGGCCTATGAACTTGCATACTTCGTTCATAGTTTTTTTTTTTTTTATACAGGCTTAGTCTGTAAAACAAGTGCTTTCTTTGCATTGGCTTTTACACCATCGCCTGTGACCTGATAAATTCTTTTACGCAGAATTCTGTGTTTTGAAAGCCCTCTTCTCCCATCATTGACATGGAAGACTCCAGGCCTCAAGTGATCTGTCCGAATTATACTGCCAAACCCGCATTCATCAACGTAGTCAATGTCTCCTAAGTGGCACGTTGTGACATAGCACGACATAAGTTGAGCACGAAGAGGAATGAAGGCTGCTGAGCCTCTGTTATAATAAACGGCCATATTTTGCCACTTTCGGGTCGAGAGGGATGTTCCAGTGGCATCAAGATGATAAAGATTTGAGGTAATTTTCATTTGTCGTAGCATGCTATGAGGGTGTCAAAGAACGGAAGTGGAAATAGTCCCTGGAAGGTCTTATTAAGAGGGACATAAATTACCACCATCCTAGTGTGTCCTTTTTTTGGCATTGAAAAGACTGGAAAGCAATTCTCACTAAAACCTGGAACTAAAACGCCCATGTTAACAAGTTTTGAATATGCTCATGCTCAGCAACTTCCTGTTTGCATAAATAGCTAAGAGGGTAGGGATGGCAAGTAATTAGAGGAACTCCCCGAATGTCAATCACCATGGCAGAGCAGTGTTTAAATGTTCCTACTTGTAGAAAATACATGGAGGTATGAAACAATAAAGAAGATAAGTTGGTCTTTCTGCTTGTCATCTGAGGTCATAATGTCATTGACTTTTTCTCGGATTTTCTTTAAGCTGTGATGTAGCTCCCGTCACCAATTATCGAACCTACAGTTGGGGAGGAAGCAAGCACGAAGGATTGCTATGAAGGGCATAAATGTCTTGTCTATCTTGTAAGGTTGTAAACCAATAATTCTTTCTAAAATTCAAGATCATGCCTAACCAGGTCAGCAAATCTGCACCAAGAATCATTGGTTGAATAGCATTTGGCATTAAAATAAAGGGATATAGGTAATAATGGTCCTTAATTTGAATAGGTATTGTGAAAAACCTAAGGAAAATAGCTCATCGGCTACTAATATGTATAATTCCATATTCCTTTTCACTGAATTTAAACCCCAAGTTTACAAAGTCGTCATGTAAACCCTCATGAACAAAACTTAAGATTGAACCTTCATCAATTAGGGCATCAGCCATTTCGTCCCTACTCCGCAAACCAGCATATCCACGAGGCCCATTTTGGGGCTCGTTAGGTCCTTCAGCTAATTCAAGGAAATAAAAATAATCTAGTTTTTTGGGTCGCTATGTTTATAATCCTCTCGGTATCCAACAAGGATCGTTGGGTAACTGCTCCTATACCAATTAACTTGTGGCGATGGCACTGCATAAACATCCTTTGCTTGCAGGGAGCTTTAAGCATTTGGGTATGCCGGAGCATTTGGATAGAGTCCAGAAGTTGTTTGGGTAACCTGACTCACATTATAGCACCCAAATTTTTATTAAAAGCAGCTCTAAGTACTTGGAACTTAATCCTACATTGCATGAGGTATGGCCTACTTTAAAACGTTCTGATTTGTTTCTGGCCCTTTCCGGCTTTTTGCTGCTTTAAATTAGCAAAGAAGAAACTTGTTTTTGGTTGTGTTTGAACCGCTTGACTAGTGAGATTTGGTTCAACATTAGCATTCGGGTTAAGCTAAAAATTAATCTACAAATTGACACATTTCCAACTCTAGTTGCTTCAGCCATCTGTTTTGTGTGATAGCAATTATTTTAAGCTAGTAACTCTCGAACTCCCATTTGTTGGACACAATTGATGCTAATTACTTTTCCCAAGTTGACAGGATTTGACCCACGGACCCTGCAGAACCCTGCATGCATGACCATAATACTGCAAAGTTATTTGTTCAGTGCAATTGAACTCTATCTTAAACAACATCAAGGACCGTGGTAGCGGTCCCTATGTATGCCTCAGCATGAACTTCCATGTTAAACGTCAAACTTTGAACTCCTACAGTCTCGCCCAGAATTGACATAGACCAACGAAATTCGGTATTTGGGGTCGTGTCGTAACTATTTCACCACATTACAAATTTTAATGACAACAATCAAACCGTTCGGCGTCCACAGCATGGCCATTTCTTGTTGTTGTTGTTGTTCCTCTTGTTGTTGTTCTTGTTGTTGTTGTTGTTGGGACTCTTTGCCCTTACCTGGAAACCGAACCACTGAACCGATTTTCAAGTTCTATAGCTTAAAACGTATGTCTGGACAAGGCCTAGGGCCTTTCGTAGACTATTTTAACGTAACTAATATATTCTTGACACGGAAAGCCAAATGGGCTAAAACATTTGCTCTCACGTAGAGATCGAACCAATGAACCGATTTTCAATTTGTATAGCTTAAAATGTAGGTATTAACACCGACCAGGGCCTTTTGAACCCGATTTTGATGTGACTACAGTATACTCGTCGGCAGAGCAATTATAATTGCAGAGCACTGGGCAGAAATCATTAATGTTGCTGTTAGGACTCTTTGTCCTCACCTGGAGATCGAACCACAGAACCGAATTTCAATTTGTATAGCTTAAAACGTAGGTATGGACAAGGCCTAGGGCCTTTCGCAGG
>JAHWFP010182895.1:0-11134 GCA_023313725.1 Lithobius niger
AAAAAAAATGTAACTCTTAGTAACACCAATGCCAACACAGGCAAACTATCAGTGAAACAAATTGTTTTTCATCACTGTAGCACTAATTTTTAGGCTTTGCCTTATTTTTTCCCCAACGACTACGCCAGGCTGTAGCTGTGAATTTTGTGGTAGCTGTGCGGCAAATAGAGAGAGATTTAGTGCAGTGGCTGATGGCAGCAGGGTCTAGCACACATAAATATGGCATTATGGCACAACAAATATGGCTTGGTAAATGTAACGCCGGCTACTCCCCTGAGGTGCTGGTAGACGTCGTTAGTGTAATGAATTTATATCTGCATTCTACCAAATTGTGTATTGCTATTCTATGGGTTATAAGTTATTTATGACCTTATTATTATGACTTTATTAAAGACCATGTCATATTCAAGTTATTAATAAGCAGTAAGAGAATAACTAATGTTTTATAACTAATGTCCACATCCTACCATTATTTTATTTTACTCCTTACACCTCAGTTAAGCCTGTATTTTGGCCATACCTTGTAGGCTATAGGCTAGTGAGCAGCTTGAGGTTTTTCCAGACTGTGATGCTGTACTCAAAAGTCATGTGATAACTAAGTCACGTGCTCTAAGGAAAGCATGTGACTTACCAGTAGGCAAGAGGGAAAGCAACTCGTGCCATTGTATTCTGCTAGTACATAAAGCTTTGGATCATTAACTAAGGGGCTCATTCTTGTTGATACCAGTGGTGCTAGGCTCTGGAGTGCAGTCTGTGTTCTTCTTGGCATCTGTAATCCATTCCTTAACTCAGCTAAGTATTAAGTTCCAATAGGGTTGTGATAGCTTGAAGCTGTTTAGTTATTGTTCAAATTCAGTTAACCTCTGAGAGTTGTGTATTGAATCATAGAAGCCACCCAAGCATTGTGTTGATAAGAGTTGTGAACTAAATAATGAATATTGATTAATTATACTAATGTAAACTCAGTTCGAGTATAGAATTATCAATTGAATTGTCAATAAACCAATTGTGATACGAAATTGTTCTTCCTTGAATAAGTCCTGACGCTTTCACCAAACAGAGCGAAGTTTGTCTACCACACAAGACAAACTGTCGTTACACTGGTGTCAGAGTGGGATATTTCGAACCACGTTTAAAAATAGGAAGAACAACCATTTAATTAATTGGTTCTCAAGAAAAAATAATTTTTTCACTAAATTGATATTTTTCTTTTGAAATAATTAGGACTCTTTTAGTCATTAAAATTCTGTGTATTAAACTGTGTAGTCATAAATTTCCATGTAAGCTATCCAGTTTTATGCAGAGGTAAGCTGCTACGAAGTATTGACGAGTAATTAAATACTAGAGTAACACTTCGAGATAGCATTATTCTAACAAAAAGGAGTAAAATAACTAACAATATTAAAATGCCTTTAAATTGTGACAAACCGTCCGCCTACCGTTACTTCGCCGCTCAGTTAGATTTATGCTTCTATTTAGAAAATCAGCGTTGCTTCCTGAATAAGGGATTATCAGTTCTGTAATTAATCACTAGACATGGATTCGGCTATATTTGGTTTGGATTGACTTCAAAGTAATCAAGGCGTTTGAAAATCTATGCAGCTGTTCAATCGTTCGTCAGCCGTAAAAGCTAGCCTCAGCACGACATCGTTGTCTTTACCTTCCCTCCCTATTCATTAAGGGAATTGACTCGCCCACTCGGCCTGCTCATATCGCGCGGACAACGGATAACGAACGTGTTGTTACGGACGTTATAAATATTGTAGTCATTTTAAAAGAAACTTTGTTAAAGATGGAAGAAAAATGCATTGATTTGATATACACGTAGAAAACTGAAATTTTAGAAGCATTGAACAAAACTAGTTGGCAGTACTTGAGAACTTTTGGTGGTCCGAGTCGTGGGCTTAGTTGATACTAGTCAAACAAGTGTTGGAAAATACTGGAAAACGTTGGGAATGTTGAAAAAGTGCATGTTAATCTTCTCTTTTGGCACAAACTCAGGAAGTTAATAAATGGTTAATTATTAGTAGGTTAAACCTTTTTAAGAAAAAATAACGCTTACACGCTTTTATGATGTCGCGGTTAAACAAATCTAGATTTAGCTGACTTGTTTTCACTAGCCTAAAACACATTACGATAAGCTTAAATAAGTGTTGCTCGTCCAGCCATTTTTAAAGAAAGGGAAGATTAGAAAAAAAAATAAATGGAAATCACTGTTACTAATACTATTTTGTCCAATGAAAATAGGGGAATCATTCAGTTAGCTTTTTCTAACAAAAGTCTACAAAAAAAATAATAAATTCATAAATTGTTTATGGTTTATAAATTGGTCGTGCACCCTTGATGGGGTTGGCAACACTCGCCAACATGACAACTTTTAACCAAAATAATGGTGATAATAAACGTACAAAACTGGAGCACAGCTTTAAAAATCAGTCTGTTAATATTTGGGCATTTTTAAAAACAGAAATAGTAACTATTATTACAAAACTAAACTTCAGGTAAGTCTAGTTCTTACTTGAAATATATGTATGGTCGGTTGCGATGCAAACTGAAGTTACTTTCAGACTTAATCATCATGTCTTTTTAGCAGTACTTTTCAATCAAGCATAGCTTGTCTACAACCTTGTTGAGGGTCCTAGTGTACATTGCGTATGCTAGCAGTAAAACTTAGAAATACCAGGGTATGGTGCCTGGTTGATTTCTGTGTTTGTTGCTAACCGAAAACACACTTTAGCCGTTTTTCCTTACATAGGAGTTCCTTCTATTGAAGGCTGCATCCCTTTTGATGAAAAGTTGACTTCTCTGCCATGCTTGTAACTCCCCTTCTGCGCATGCACGCAGGCCTCTATGTAAAGCGCCCGGGTCGAGTTGGCTTCATCTTTCTTCCACGCAGGGTCTACCTTGGCGATCGAGAGGGGAGGACGGGCGGGTGAGGGTAATGTATGTTTTCGATTAGGCAACAAAAAAAGAAATCAACCAGGTCGCACCCTGGTATTGCTGTTTTTATTGCAGACTTACCTGTTTTTCCTTATATAGCAGACCTTGTCAACATGGTTCTGCATGATAACCATCGTCCTGGGCACCAAGGACGATGGTTACCCGTGCTACGAGTCGGCTGGCCCGGAGTCTAATGACCCTGTGAACCGGGTGCCATCCATGCAGGCGACCGTAAACGGAGAAGGAAGGGCAGTATGGCCCACCAAAAAAGAGGGCAGGAGAGGTCTTCACATGAGATGATCTGGGTGGTCACGTGACAGGTGACTGGATTTATCATCACGAGACGAACTAAGGCGACCGTGTAGGTGTGGTACGGTCCGTAGTAGGGTTCGGACTGTACGCCAGGAAGGTGGAGGAAGCATGGACGGCGACCGTATTCTGGGCAAAGTAAATGAAAAAAAATTAGTCTGCAAACACAACAAAATTCTCGTTACCTTGTGAAGACCTTGTGACCTTGTGAAGACCTTGTGGAAGGTTCTTGATCCAAGAAGGGCGGGCTTGACGACCGGGGAACATGTCCACAGGATGGCGAAGCAGTAAGACCGAGGAGAAAATCTGAAGCGGTCGCATCAGGCGGCCGTATATTGTTCGTGCAAGACTGGGACGCTTGGGCTGATATAATAGGGCACAAACAGTTCCTGAACGAGGGATCATGACAACTGCGAACGTCTGGGAGCAGCAGAGCGGCGACCGTAGAGTCAGTAATGAAGAGACAAATGTCTGAAAGAGGCCTGGCGATCGTATCCGCCGATCATGTTGTAATATCGGAGAATAAACAGGACCGAAGGGTTCTAAAGCGTGTAATCTTCCAGGGCTGGGTGAAGA
Source organism: Lithobius niger (assembly GCA_023313725.1). Lineage (NCBI taxonomy): Eukaryota > Metazoa > Arthropoda > Chilopoda > Lithobiomorpha > Lithobiidae > Lithobius > Lithobius niger. The sequence goes on from JAHWFP010182895.1 coordinate 3,826, forward strand.
TGTAGCAGTTGGTCTGGGACCGTAAGGTGCACAAGAATAGGTCACTCAAGAGATAAGGCAGAGGGACCGTGGAGGCGTCAGTATGTAGAAGGTAGACAACACCAAAGCATACGCCAAGCCGATGGAAGAAGACAAATTTCCTGAGACGTCAGGAAAATTGTGAAGAGCCAGTAGAAGATGTTGCAGCTGGTTGAGGACCGCAACATGCACAAGAAGAAGTCACTCAAGAGATAACGCAAAGGGACCGTGCGATCGTGGAGGCGGCAGAATGTAAAAAGTAGGCGAATCCGAAGCATACGCCGAGCTGACAGAAGAAAATTTTCATGACGCGTCAGAAAAATTGGCAGAAGACAGTGAGGAACTGGAACTGTAGTGGCGGACAGGGAACCGCAAGGAGTTAGTAGTCTGCGGTGCTGGGGATAGTAGGGTCCCGTCACCAACCAACATAGATTCGCAACAGAGCGGAGGCTGGCCGAAGAGGTAGAGCTGTATGCGAGGTCTTTGATAGACGAGAGGCCCCTGTCCTGCAACATGAACCTTGGAGACAAAGAGACAAGGGACAGAGAACAAGGTGCCAGGAAACTAGGTTTCAGGCGTTGTAGTATATTCGGCCTTGAGGGACCGTCGGTCGAAGCGACCGCGGGAGTGTTCTGGATGACCGTACAGATGGGGTATATAGTGATAATAGAGAGCGTAGTGCTCTGCTGCAGTGAGCTGGTTGACCTACTCCTTCTAGAGATTGTGTTGGGGAGAGTCCCCCCTCGTCCTGTGAGGGTCAGGGGGACCATAAGTGGACAGGGAGACCGGTAACTTTGTCTAGGCTGGGGACAAAGAGAGGGTTCATGAACATTGGAGCTGGACGGTGTGATCCTACTGGAGGCTGAGCCAGGGACCAGGGCCCCTCCCCCTACTCTGTGAAACGAAGTATCAGTTGAGGAGATCCAATGGAGGAACAACGGGAGACTGGATTAGCGGTGTTGTCCTGTACAGGGCAAGGAGGCTTGGCAAGGGCGACCACAGAAAAAGATGCGGTCCGACCTGAGGGTCGGTCCATGTAGGTCAGTGTATGTCGCGGTCCTCTTGACATCCAAGTAGTCGTTGTCACCCTAAAGTGTAAGGCAGTGTCAGGTGAGACTGGCTCCTTCGAGACCGTGAAGAGAGGACGGCTGAGCCAAGCCTATGACAAAAAGAAAACGAAGCGGTCGGTAGGAGAAAACATATGGTGAGCCAGTGTGTTAGGGTCGCGGCCAAAGAATCTTGACACTAGGAAGTGAACAGTAGCCTGCAGTCCTTCACTGAAAGATGCGCTGTGTGGCTAACAGCTGCGGCCCTAGAGTGGCATGGTACGAAACTGCGGTCCCCGTGGGTGTCCCTATCAGACCCCAAAAAGCTGTGGGGACCGTGGACTGACGCCTGAGGGGACTGTAGACCGTAGCTGAAGTAAATGTTGATTCGTGGACGGAATGAAGGATCCAAGACATAACGGCTAGGTTCTTGTCAACAAGAGACAAGAGACAAGAAGCAGGAGTTGCCTTAGAATGAAAACGCTTCTATATGTAGCTGCGGTCGCCGAGACTGTCCCTAGCAGCCACAAGAGCCTGGTGGACCGTGGAGGGAAGCTCTAGGGCACCGTAGATCGTGGCTGAATAACAGCTTGACAATAACAAAAAGGCTGAACCCTAAAGACCACAAACGCTAGACCGCAGAGCGGTTGGCGTGTTGCAGCTAATGAATACGAAGGATGCCGACAGGAGACAGGAGCCGCTGGTCAAAATAACCCTGCAGACCCAGAATTTTTAAAAGCATGAATAGCAGAGCGGTTGGCATGTTGTAGCCAATGTTTGCGAAGGCGATTGACAGGAGACAAGAGACAAGGGACAAGAGACTGGAGTTATGTAGATGTAATCGTAAACGACAAAGCTCAAAGTGTAGTCCGAGGATCGCAAGGTAACTTGCTGCACTTCAGGAAAGGAGACCAGCTAGTTGACTGACATCCCTCCAAATCCTGAGTGGCTAAAGGAGGTCCGACCTGGGAGACAGCGAACGAAAAGTTTTTCTTGACAAGGGCCCTGGGTCAAACTCCGAACCCCGGTTGCCTGCGAAGGATCAGAATGTCACTGACTGGTGGACGACAGGAGCTTTGGCTGCAGTTGACTTGGAGTGAAACTGCGGTCCCCCCTCAGGTGTCCCTAACAAGCCCATGGCCTTGGGGGAACGTGAATATGGGGCCGAGGGGACTGCCTGTGTACCTAGGTCCCCCCCCCCCTCGATTGTTAGCAGAAGTGCAGTTGGACAACGAACGACAGAGCTTGGAGCTGTAGCTGCGGTCGATTTGAAGGGAGGAGATAGGCCACAGGTTCATTTGTAACAGGTGCGTCGACCGACTGGGGCGTACTGAATGCACAGTATAGATGCTGCGGTACCCTTAGGTGCCCCCAAATAGGACTATGGGCATGGGGGACCGTGGATAGAGGTCCTTGTCCTCGAAGAAGATGGACCGACGGCGGTCCTTAGAGAAGAAGGGAGGGCACCGGGCACGAGCCCCGGATTCCGGGCGCCAGTAAAGGGACGGAAGACCTACCAATGTTTGAGTGGCAGCCTAATGACTGAAACAGACAGTGCTTTGGAGACAAATAACATCTTCAAAAATTAGGTAGAGAGGGGGCCGTAATCCACTAAAAAAAAGGGCCCAGGTCCGGGAGCCGGTCTTCGGGCCCTGGTTGCCCGGACGCATGATGGACATTCGTAGCAGCAAGAGGATGCTTGGGCGCTCGGTCAGACGTGCAAGGACGCATAAACACCTGGGCATTGTAACACACCAAAAGACAAACTTTGTCCATTCGTGGGACAAGGACAGGTGGGACAGCATACGGTCGTCTGGTTGTCCTTGTTGTAGTACATGGGCGCACGAGCACTCGATCGCAGAAAAGCAGCAGAAGACAAGCCCCTGGTCACCTGGGGGGGGGGGGGGGGCCCCGCAGGCGGCTGGCCAGCTATTGCAAACCTGAAATTTCGGTAGTTGGATGCCTGGTCGCCTGTCGTACGCACGGGTGTATGCGTACTTGAGCGCAGAAACCCAGCAGAAGACATAACTCTGTCCACCCGTGGAACTGAGGACAGGTGAGACAGCAGCCAGCTATCTAGCTAGCAAAACTTGAAAAATTAGGTAGTTGGATGCCTGGTCGTTCGGTCGTCGGTCGCTCAAGCTGCAGTGCACGGGCGCATCAGCACCGTAACGCAGGAAGACAGCAGAAGACAAACTCTGTCCACCCATGTGACAGGGGGGGGGGGGGACAGCAGTTGGCTGGCTAGCTAGCAGTACTAAAAATTCCGTAGTTGGATGCTCGATCGTCCGGTCGCCCATGCTGTGGTACACAGGCGCAGGAGAACCGAGCGCATAGAGGCCGCAAGGTATAGTCTGCGGCTGAAGAACTGAAAAATTTCGGGTCAAGGGGGACCCGGCCAAGAGCCCAATGAAAAGTCATCTTCGCGGGAACCGCCTTACTGTTGCCAAGACGGTCCGTCAACTGTAAAGATGGTTTCCATGGGAGAGCTTGAGGAGACAACCCCACACGGTGGTGCCTAGGAAGAAAGATGAAGCCAGCTCGACTCGGGTGGTTTATATAGAGGCATGCGCAGAAGGGGAGTTACAAGCACGGCAGAGAAGCCAACTTTTCATCGCTAGGGATTGAGCTAAGCTTCAACGGAAGAAACTGCTATATAAGGAAAAAATGGAAATTTTAACTTGTTAAAATTAGTTTGTACTATCATAAAAATACTTAACTTCAGTATACATGCTAAATTCGCTTAATTTGGCTTTTTCCATGCTCAAACTATCAAATTTCTTAAATTTATTGAATTCAACGCCAGTTGCCCGCATTTCCCGCTAGGCGTGCTGCCATCGTCACCGCTGCTGCCGCCTGCCTCCTGGGGAAATCCCCATTCGCTTTTGGAATATTTCTTGTTCTGTTAGCGGGGAGGTGGGCGGGTTTTACTGGAGGTAAGTATTTTATGATAGTAAAAACTAATTTTAACAAGTTAAAATTTCTATTTCTTACTATCTGCAAAATACTTACCTCCAGTATACATGCTGACTTTGTCTGAAAGGAGGTGGGCAACAAAACAAAAAAGGACAAGCCCTCTCGTCAAAGTAATTTACCTTAGTTAAATACCTCGTTATATTATCTTTTAATTCTCCTTTCCACTGTGGCTACATCGTCTGAAAGGCCTTCTTAGACCCATGACGACCTTTGCATGGTGACTGTTAATAGCTTTTCTTGGTGTGCATCACACTTTGCCGAGTGGTCCTCCTTGAGCCAGCGACGATGCGTTGCATTACTATGTACTTCCACCCTCACCACTCGTGTCACGCAAGTAATGTTTGATGATGGTACTTTTACTCCTCCAAGCCCCAGCTGCTACTGCCTCGTCCAGAGGTGTACCACAGCCATAGGCCCCGGAGGCTGACAAGGCATGTAGCTCGTGTGCCCGTATCTCTCTTGGAGTGTCCGGATATGCTTGACTCAGCTCGTACGCTTTCTTTATTACCAGACATATCCAGCTTCCTAGCTTGAACGGCGAGACTTGTTTGTGAAGCACTTCCCCATACGCTGTGTCAATGTCCACGAACAGTGGCGAACACCCTGCTCCATGTTGCACTCTCTGGACTGATTCCGCCGTCCTGTCCAAGTGGTATAGGAGCGCTCCTATCGTACGCTGCAGTTTCTCTCCACCGCTTCTTGTTACTTTCCCACTGCGTGCTTAAGGCAAGTCATCCGTATCGCGGAGACAGACTTTTTTGTTTTTGCTCCCCTTCAGATGTTATGACGGAGAACCTACCATAAACTAGTGACACACCTCTCTCGACGTTCTTGGATGCCGGTGACGACATACATGCATTACAGGGCGGAGACTTAACGATCGTGCTATCAATTCCTTTTTCTTTTTTCTTTTTTGCTTACCTATTACAACTCGACTTTCTTAATCTCAATGACAATCCTATCAGTTTCGTTCACAGGTACACTGCTATGTTCGTCTGAAATTTTATACCTTTCATTCCTATTTGACACCATTCTACCCCGAATTCCGAGATTTGGATTTGGAAGTCATACCCTTTTTTCCACTATGTGCAATCCTGTCTACTTCTTAGCTCCACCTGAGTGTCGCCTTTTCTCACAGCGGAGTGTCAGCTGATGTCGGAACAGAGAGGAACTTGGGCCGGTATCCGGTTTCCAGAAAGGCGACGCCAACCAAGAATCCGTTGTTCGAGTGAGTCAAAGCTGTTATCGACTCTTTCCGACGCCAACAAACGAGTGTTGATTCCACCTCGTCAGACTTTGCATTAACCCACACGTCACCACCTTTGCGAGCCGCCGAAACTCCGAAGCCTGATCAGACTGGGTTCTCACAATTTCCCCAACAACAACACGGGATCGGCGTTATAACCTACTTAACCTGGTGGTAGTGTCGAAGAGCTGTTGCAACGTAGTGTCAACAAAGCATCATGTCGGCATAGCTACATAACGTTACCGCAACATGGTGCCCTATAGGCATTGCGTCATTCTGTCCGCCCTTTCATTGTGACGCTTTGTGTCTGTCTCAAGTGTCACTAGCCATGTGACTCGATGATGAGCGACAGTTTTCCTTGGTGAAAGCTCACACTTTTGGGTTGTGTGGCATCACCCTTTTACTTATCTTCATTCAGACTTGCCATCTTGTCTCCCTTCCCTTCGTCTCATGTCGCTGACCGTGCGATGAGACTAGGAGAGATGGGACAGCCTTGTCGCTCATTCACACTTTTGGTGGTTTTGCGGCAAAGATTTTCTAGCGCCTCTGTCGACCTGTGGTTCGTCCTACGCCCCTTCCTCGTCCATCGTGACTGCCATATCCTAGAACTAGTGTCGGGTAGGTTGACAGGGACCTACTCCTAATTCTTGCCCTGAACCTTTCACCTCTACGCATTGTTGGTTGTGGTGTCATCTTGTCTTTCCCTCTAGCGCCAACTCCGAGAGCTGACCTCCAAAAAGCTCTGTGGCACCATGAATGGGCACGAGTCGGAGCTATCCCACCGCATCTGCTGGAATATTTACTGCAGATTCCAGGATCGCATCCCTTTTTCGGAAGGATGTTCTGCAACAGTAGTGAGGATCTATTTAGACTGTCCTGAAACGACGAAGCTCGTTTCATGATGTGTAGACATTCATGGACTGTTTGATTCTCCCGAAGCTCCTGCATTTCTCTGCCAGCCGCTGCTAGTATATTGTGGCAATTAACGTCACTCCACCATGGTGGCAGCGCGTATCTAGTGTAAATAGTACTTGTTAAAGCCTATAAAATTGACTAGCTTAAGTACCCGGCTTCGCTCGGGAACGGATAAGCTGCAATTCAGGGAGCTCTGGCAAATCTCATTTAAACGTTTTTTTTCCCAGCATGGATGCAAGCATGTTGTAGCATTGAGTGTCTCGTTGAGAAACTCGTACCAGATATCATATTTAGAAGACTTTTCTCCTGTATGTACACTGCCATTATTGTGTATGAAGGTTTTGCCACAAACAACGTTTGTAAGGTATTTTTTGTTCAGTATGCATGCAAGCATGTTCTAGCAAGACGTCACATCTCGTGGTAAAGTGGACGATTCTCTCCAGGAGGCTCGTTCTCGTCGAACATGCGCGACGGCAAAATGTCATACTTGTGTACTACGGCAAGGCTTCTGCTTTTTCTTAACAGACGTGTTGTTGGGCATATCCGACGCGAGGCTGCAGTCAAAATGATGCCAGAGCTGCGTACTGCCATCGATGATTGTTTGTTATTAACACAGGGATATTTTTGCTGATCGTTGCCTCATTATTTATAAGGTCTTTCGATAATAATAATTTGACGGGGAAGTAAACCTAAAAACATTTGCCTACAGGAAGCTAATGTTTCGAAACGGTAACTTGCGCTCATTTGCATCCATGTCCAAAGGCGGACTGGTGGATCTAGATGTGGGAATAGTTGACCAGTTTTTGGTGAGCATTGCCCTAAAAGTTGAGCAGTACCATACCCCTTAGCTTGGGAGGTGGGGGGGGGGGTCCCTTTCGTACTTTTATAAGGTTACAATTTTTCTTTCCCCCGGGCGCCCCGCCGGGGCGGGCGGGGTGTTACGAATATAGATTTCTGCATTGTGAAATACGGTTTTGTTTTAAATTGTACGTAAATATTTTATGCAGAGGTTGAGGGAAATGGCCCTCCCGACATTCAGGCAGAATATTAATAAATGTGTCGAAGCTAATGTTTCGAAACGGTAACTTGCGCTCATTTGCATCCATGT
>JAHWFP010182896.1:0-10190 GCA_023313725.1 Lithobius niger
CCTGTATATGCTTTTTTAAGAGTTCACGGCCTCTTGAAGTTAAAAGAACCACTACAAATTCACTAACCAACTAGCAACATGTTTGAAAACAGATTTTATGGCTGAAACAACCATCGTTGTGTTGGATCAATAAACCACATGCCAGCGTTCTGTCAAAACCATGATACATTATGTATAATCTTAAGCCCAAGATCCACTTCTTCGGCTTCGAATGAGGGTTTGCTCAAACTGCATTATTAATACTGTAGGCTAAGCATGCGAGGTACCAACGTCGTAACAGAAACAGCAACAACAGCAGCAATATTCAGAATCAGAACATGTGGCTCCGTCTCGTATCTGTTACAAGGGACCACCTGAGAAATACCTCACGAAAGCATCTTCTGCAAGCCGAGTGAAGGGGTAGAAGGGTCTCCATCGTTAGACAGAAAATACCGGCTAGATATCAAGAATTATTTAGTGAGTTTTGGTAATCGTCAGGAGTCAAGAGAGCCCCCATCTTTTTTAAACGTACACTAAACCCTTTTAAATTCTTGTAACCCCCCCACACACACACACCACGCTGTACATGTTTCCCAATTCGTGTGAGTGAAACAGCGCGTGCGTCCACGTGGAAATTTAGGGTGTCCTTTCGTCTCATTTTTCATCTCAAATAACACTGTGATTCCCCTTAGGAAACGTTCAAGTATTACGTTTTCAAAAAATTGGCAGTTGTCCACTCCCTCTCCCCCCCCCCCCTCGTCATCATCGATTGCCTACCCCCCTCCCGTATTACGCCATTTTAATCTTTACCCCCCAACAATTAAGACAACAAAGTTTGCAAGCAAGGGGTCGAGGAGTTATGTATGACCACAGAAAACTGAAGACAGAGTTCCCACCAAAACAGTGAAATAATTTCACTGAGTTTTCCATAGTAACTGAGGTCAAATGCCAGGCTAGTTACCGTAATGATCATTGTCATTATAGTATCCGCGGCCTATCTTGAGTTCTCCGCAGAACGAACACAGATAATCGATTGTACGTTTTCAGTAGCAGAGTGCCTTGTTGATATCCACGATGGTTACAAAAACAATGGCGGCCATCGATTAAAGCCACCCCATCCAGGAAGACGTAGCCGCTCACAAAATACTTGCAGGACTAAAGATACACCGCGCGCACAATATAAGTATGTAATTAGACCCTATACAATGTTTGAAAAAAATATGTAATGTATTTTATGTATATTTATGCCGACGAAACAATTAATTTGCGGTCTTTTAGAGCTGGACTGGCGTAAGTGGCATGCCCTGCCGATATCACTTTGCTATTGTGCAATACTAATTTTATATTTTTTATTATAGGAAGAACACTTTTGTCACATTTTAACAGTTTTTCTTGTTTATAGGACTGACAAGAGTGCAAAAGAGTAGCCCAATTTAATGAACTTTCAGGGTTCAATATAAAAGTGTAAGGAAAAATTTGTTACCGCAATGTCTTACAATAATGTGTTTAATGTACTTCTGCCTACACCTGAAAGCGTGGCGTTGTTTATTTCCCTGAGTTTTTCCAGTTTTTTGTGTGAAAAATCAGAGAATTCCCTGAGTTTTTCCTGAGCTTCAAACGTAGTCTGAATTCCCCGAGTTTTCCAGGTTGGTGCGAACGACAAATCAATCCGATGTAAAAGAGCATTGAGACTTGTCGAAACGAGACCTTAATATGAGACCCTCACAAAGACGTCGAGACGATACCCCGTATCTCAATTTGCTCGACCGAATTTGCTCAATTACGAAAAGGCTAACGTTCTATTCCACATTACTTCTTTCCAACTCTCGCAGCCAACATCGCTATATATTCATTACTGTCTAGACTATAGAAAAGTAAAGATCTATGGTGTCGGCTTCAAAATAAGATTCAACTTCTTTGCTGGTTGGGTCTCAGGGGCTCTACCGTCCCCCCAACCCCCACCTTTCCAACGAGGCTGCGGGTTGGCGCTACCTAACTCGGCAGCGCGTTAAAAATCAATAAAGTAATAACACTCGCTAATAATTGTTGCCAACACGAAATTACACCGCTCACCCGTGTTATTACACGAGTTGGAAGCACAAGAAGTAACAAGAATCCGCTCAGAGCTCCAACAAATCACCTGTTACGGGAAAGAATTCGCAGCCTAGGGGAGGGGGGTTGTAACAGGCCTCTACGGCTTCGACAATAAAGGGGGTTACTTTAATATCCCCTTTCACTGGTACGTTCCCTTAGCGAATGTGGTTTGGTTTGATGGTTGATGTGAGCTTTCATGAAATAATGGACTTATTTTTTGGCAGGTAAAACAAGGGCGGATTCTTTTTTTATCGCATGAAATCAGCGCATTAATACCCAATTGCATTCTTTGCAAAACACCCGGAGTTGGCCATAAAGACGAGGAAAACAACACGCGATTGGGGTAATGATTAAAGAAAAATTCATGCCCGGTTTAATTGCAGTAATTACTTGCGCACACGTCAGACAAAGACGGTAAGAAAGGGAATTGAGATTAAAATCGATTAAAATCACTTCGGTTCGTGTTAAACACAGAATGAACCCATGCCACCATAGAATATTAGTAACGTATAGCTCTAATTTTGTAGCCCTTAGCGCTGCTCTTATTTTGTAGTTCTTAGTAGGTAGTATTTATTAGCTCTTATTTTGTAGTCCTTGATGTAACTATTTTGTAGTTCTTCGTATTTAGCTTTTTTAGTCCTTAGTATGGAGCTCTTATTTTGTAGTTTAGCTCTTATTTTGCAATCCTTAGCATGTCACTTTTATTACGAGTTCTTAATCTGTAGCACTTCTTTTGTAGTCCGTATTTTTCAGTTCATAGCATGTTGCTCTTATTTTGTAGTCGTTAGTATCCAGCTCTTATTTTGTAGTCCTTAGCATGTATTTCTTTCATTGTAGTCCTCAGTATGCAGCTCTTATTTTATAGTCCTTATTTATTTTGTAGTCTTTAGTGTGTAATTCTTAGTTTGTAGTCCTTAATTTGTAGCTCTATTTTGTAGTCCTTAGTATGTAGCTCTTATTTTGTAGTCCTACTAAGAATGTAGCTCTTTATTTTCATTTCCTAGTAAGTAGCTTATTTTGTAATCCTTAGTATGTAGCTCTTTTGTAGTCCTTAGATGATGTAGTTCTCATTTTGTAGTCCTTAATTTAGCTCTTATTTGTAGTCCTTAGTATGTAGCTCTTATTTTATAGATCTTATACTCTTATTTTTTTGGCGTCCTTTGTACGTAACTCTTGTTTAACCTTCTCTTTTAAAATGCCTGGCAAACGTTCAAAATTTATGCAAGTGACGTATATACATTAGCTTGCTTCAGATTTGCAGTCTTTAAGACAATTATGATATATTTCATTTAGGTTAGTTGCAGTCTAATTTCAAGTTAGGGTCTATCTGTAGAACTAACTCAAAGCTCCTTATTTACGATCCTGCAAAAACCTGATTTTTTTTTCAGCGCTGTTCACAGGAAGCTTTTACTCCACAGGAAGATTGAATTTTAGCGGGAAGCTCGTATTTTGGGTACCGAGTCGTCTACGAAGTGGTCCTGATCTTCGGGCATATCTTGACGGCGTCTCGGGCGATCAGACGTTTAAAAATGCGCCCCCCTCCGCACAGAACACACTAAAAAACAATCTTAGTGTCGGCGAAATTGAAAATCAATATAGCAAATGAATTTTACGACACATTCCGGCAGCACTTTTACCGTGTTGCCGGGACGTTAGGGGCGCCGCTGCACATCGTTTTCGAAACGCGCCATCTTTAAGACGTTTGGAAAAAACCGTATATTTAAATAACAGATAGCAAGACGAAAACATCTTAGGAAATGCGATTACAGCAGTGATTGCAATAAACCACGGCTTCTGTACAGTCTTTCATTAATATTGTCCTGAATGTACTCGGCGTTTGTTGACCGTATCACGTGATTCCATCGCCCGTTGAATCGTAACTAGTTTCTGTGTTTCTTTTTGCTCGCAGTTCTACAGCAGTTGGCTAAATGGCTGTTTATTTTCCGTATAATTTAGCTGTAATTTGCAGGGCGCGTCTTTTTTTTTCTCGTTCATGCAGTGTTTTTTTGTTTTGTTTCAGATGCAACGATGCAGCAACAACAGCGGTGTAAGATAGCTTAGCTGATAAAACATGATGGCCGCTTCCCACCGATAAAAAATTTGATTAACATAATACAAACAACAGTGTGTTTATAGTTATGGTTGATTTAACTGAATTGACGAAGCTGCAGATAGAGAAAATAATTAATATAGCAGAAAATTCGATTTATTGATTTCGATCGCCAATAAAATCTTGACCATAACGTTTTTATAGCGATTTGAACGAAAACGGAAATGACCGTAGCCATTTTCTTCCGGTTGGTAGCTGCATAATGTCATCGCACTTCCACCAGTCCTGCGCGGGGCCCTAGCGGTAGGTGTGGCTACTAATACCTCATAGAATGCTTTGCCTTCGTCTATGCTTCGAAGGCTAAAGCATTAGCAGAGATATTAGTAGCCGCGGCTACCGCTAGGGCCGCGCGTAGAATTAGAAGAATTGAGATGCTATTATCTAGTTAACTTTCTAATCTATGGTAGCTGTCAGTGTACTAATCCGCCTGGGGGCACCGTTTCGTTTGGTCGTCTAGTGATAGTGAGGTACGCGTACCGTTGACAGTTAGCAAACTGCTGCAGGTGCTGCATTGCTGTCAACAAAAGAAACGTACGGTAATTTGAAAATAAAAATTCGACGGTACTAAAGAATCGAACTAGCATATTATACCTTCCAAGGTATGTAAAGCAATGGATTTACCGAGTGAGCTTCCATTACAGGAAAAACAAGGCCAACTGAGACTGAAGTAGCGTTCCTCGCCGCGCTAAAGTGTAATCAGGAACACAGCTCCAATCCCAGTTAGCCTAGCATGAAAATCACGAATTTTTTTAAGATACCTCACAAGGTGGAAGCTGAGTTGAGCGCTGTTCCCATCAAACGCTAGCCAAACCAGTCCCCAGGTCACTGACATAACACCTTTATTAATATGCCCACTCCTCCACTGGCATAAAGATGATTCACTGAACCTGTTATTATCACTGTTTCAGCAGTGATTTGGGCTCTAGGGCTCCATTCGACCGACAATGCTTGTGGTCACGGACAGTGGAGACGGATAGAAATAAATCCTACAAACTATAAGTGCGTAAGTGCGTTATTTCTAGTGTATGATTTTTGCTGTTTGACTCCGGCATTTCCCTTTTCCCTTAGTGTGTTGGTGGTAGAGCGGTGACAATAAAGCCATACTGGTGACGAGGCTAGCATCTGGAGACGGTCATTGGATAACGGCAAGGTGCACTGGATACAAATGGAGGTAAAAACAAAAGCGTCTTTAGTCACGCCAATGCTGTGAGAGCGAATATCTTATGCCGAAAAATCGTTGTTTTGTCCAATCCTTTACACTGCGGATCATATCTGACGGTTATAAATTGCAAAAGAAAAGATTGCAATTGCTGAAAAATGCAACGGTTACCAACAAATCCCTCCAAAATTAGCATTTTTTTGTCCCTAAAACCCGCTCTCGCAACATTGGTTTGACAAACTACGCTAATGTTTTTAGCTCCGCGTATATTCAGTGCCCCTTGTAGCTATCTCAACGACCGGCTACAGATACTAGCCTCTACCCGGTATGGCGTTATTGTAGCTGTTGTTCCATAATATGTACGTACAGACTGTTTTTCCAGGCTAAACCTCTCATAAACAGCCAACCTCGTTTTTAATAATGAAAAACCGTCTCTACGATCTTTTTGCTTCCCTTTCAGTTGGGCAGGTTACAGAAAATCTAAGCTAATATCCCCGGCCCCCCATTTCCCACCGACTCATCCCATTACGTGCGCATGATTTTAAAAAAGCATTCCAAAAAAAGGGTCGGGGAGGATAAAGGGGCAGTTAGCTACTCTTTCCTACTCAAGCCCAACAGATAACAATGTCCACCCTTTCTGAGTCACCTCATCCATCTCAATCAGTCGGTAAAGTATACTCATCGTCATCATTGGAGCATCTACGTCCTCAAAGCAGGTAATGCAACGAGTGACGAGGGGCCGGCCATTTTGGCCCCCTGGTGGGCAATTCAAGGCCCAGCAGCCAGCCGCAATTCGTAATTTGAGAGAAACCAAATAGGCCATGGTCTGGTGGACGCGACCCACAACAACCCAGGCCAAGTAATTCATCACGTAGGGTTCACTTCTCCCGAAAGAGGGAGTTACAACACATCTGTTACATCATCATTGGCGAGTGGTAGTAACGTAGATTTATTCATTTAATTACAATGCACAATGGACACGAACTTAATTATGAAGGTGTTTTCGACCCACATATAAATTATAGCTTTCTGATTCGCAATGTTTCTGGTTTCCAACCCAACCAGACCAGGTTATTCTTATTGTCTTTCAAAGCTTAAACAAACTGCGACGAAAGTGTTTTGGTAATGCTTTTATCTTAAACAAGTGTTTATTTTACAAGACATATGGGAAACGTAGTAAGGGTAGGCGTATTGGTTAAAAACTATTACCAATATCATACGCGCTGTAATAAAAAACACTACCGAATTTGCGTTATTTTAAATACGCTGCTACATGTGTTTTATAAAAAAAAAACTTATAAACTGAACACTCTGTTTTATTTTAAAGGTACATGAATCCATGTTGGCTCTCCTGAACTATGAACTAAGTTTTGCGACATTAGTTCAAGCATATGTAAATGTTGCCAACACAGTAATTTTCTTGGTTTTTTTCTTTCATGCGAGATGATTTTGCGACATTAACTCTAACCAGCGTAAATGTTGCAAACGCTATTCTCAACGGGTCGAGCGACATACCGGAAGGATGTATGTCCCTTTAACCACATTTCACATTGTCGGTGTATCGCAAATTTCTTTATTTTATTTTTACAACATGTTTTACAGTGTGGCTTTAGTGGTGTCTGTACAATGTAGCCTACTAATTATGCCACATACGTTTTGTTCTCCATGCGTCGGCGGAAAAAAATGGAGGAGGTGGGGGAAGGCCGTGTTAGTACATAACGAAATTCGGCTTCTGCCGCTCATTCATTAAGTTCCCCTCGGCCTTTTTCACTTTCGGGGGCGGGAATTAATTAATTAATGGCCTACATTGACGATGTGCGCTATTCTCCCGTTATTTCAATTTGCCCGTTATAACCCCTTGTCTCCCCCCCCCCCTCTCCCAACCCCCTCCCAATCCGTCCTGCCCTGCCCCAGGACATAACACAAGGCGCAGACACTTTAAAATGGTTGTTCGCCACAAAATGTCAAGTTGTCATCGATTTTGAAACAAGGGGGGGTTAGACTGTCGCGAAAGGCCAGATGGGTCCGAGCTTGGGCGTGGCCTAGCGACATCTCAAAAGCAAAGGGGCGCTGAAGCGTCGCCTCCTAGGACGATTATAGACACGAACCAAATAAAAGTTAAAAGAAATAAAATGCGTATAATTTCCATTAAAAACCACAATTTGATTTAAAAAAAAAGACAAAATTATAATATCTAATAAATGCACAAGTTATTTGAACAGCATTAGGCCAAGAATCGATTTCAGAACTGGCAGAATCTTGGATGAAAAATATAGCATACGTGACTGGGTTGGACAATATGGCCGCCGAAAACTCCACTTATGCGACTGATTTGTTTTGTTGCCGCTTTCTGTCAAACGGGGGCGACACTGGCAGTACAAAACGCTAACGTTCTTTGCCTTGCAATACTTTCTGGATGCACGAACGTGTCTCTCTTTTTTTTTCTCCAAGCGCAGAGAAATGGTTTAACGGTGGCTGAGTGATAACTTTAAAAACTATTTCGAAATACATTTATAGATAATACTAATTTGTCACGCAAATATGCGCATAAATTTAAATTATTATTAACAAAACTGCCACTAGCTGCCAATAGACGTCTCGACTCACCCTACAAAGATGCGATTAATTCTCGAACAGACCTCGAAGAAATGGGCCAGTCATAGCGGCCATTTTGTGTACCTCCCTAATATTGTTGTAGATCGAGCCAGACAGTTAACTAACATGCTAACAACGGCATCTGTACTAAAATAGGTCTCGATTTTTCTTTTTATTGTATAAAATACTGTGTGTAGCGAATTTTATTTGTTATATTTGTATTTAAGAGAGCTAAAAAATACCTAATATTGCCTTTGAATTTGAGATGTCGCTAAGCTACGCCTAGGCTCGGACCCATTTGGACTTTCGCGACAAGTAAGCCCCCCCTTGTTTCAAAATCGATGGCAACTTGACATTTTGTGGCGAACAACCATTTTAAAGTGTCGCTGCCTTGTGTTACGTCCCGGGCCATTTAAATTTGACTCTTGTCACCAAGCGGCCATTCGGTCAAGTCAGAGAAAGGTAGAAAATGAAAGCAAATTTCTAAAATCAGCGTGAAGCAAAGTGTAGGATTCTTTTAAGGAAGGAGACGCAGTTCACGATGAACTCTGTCCATTGGTCACGACTTCGGTCCCATCTTCTGACCGCAAAAGGAACCGCCGGTCACAATTTCTCTCGACTTTGGAACGCCTTTGGACTTGGTGTCTTCCCCCCTGTGGTCAGACGCCAGTCATCAAGGTTCGGGGGTGCGGAAAGAACCTTATCGGGCTCACCACACCCACGCACTTCTTTGTGGAGCCTGACGGCACAGACAGACAGCCAGAGCGACAGAAAGACGGGCGGCCATGACAAAAGAGTGCGGCCACTCACTCCTGTCTCTCCGCCCACCTACTTCCGGGCCAAGCCTTCAAACGCCGGAAAAGAGGAATGCTAAATGAATAGTGAAGTTAGGGTGACTGACGTTAGATAACTGAAGTAACAGCTGCGGATGAAATTAATGGTTTTATTTGTCTTTTACTAGCTCGAAACTCGTCTACGGAACAGTAACTCGTCTAACCCATCGCGCACCCGTTGGTAGCTTTCATTATCTGGATTTGCAGAAGAGCTAGTGTGAGCTGCTTCTCACACGGCATTGCTGAGTGTCCTCGCTTGTTTACGGCCGTAATAATGTAGGTTTTTTATTAGAGGAGCGGGGTTAGGAAAACCAATCGGGAGTAGCGAATATACCTAGTTGCAGCCGGTCTTCTGTACATATTCATCACTGTTGAGTCGCACACCTCTAACACGCACTGCAACAGCGATCTCCATCATATAATCTAAAGGTGGTAACCAGCACAATAATTGCAGATGAAAAAATATGTTCGCTTTTAGGCCTAGTTTTCGATTTTAGGCCTAATTTTTACCTGCCGTTTTAACTTCGTAAGTAGCGGCTAAGGGAAAACTGGGTTCGAGAGTAGGCCTATTCATCCACGCAACACGGTGTCGAGACTTCCCGTAGCCGTGGCAACGAGCCATCTTTAAACTATTAGACGCGGGCGTGTTAAATGCGACGATCAAATGTTATTATTTCATTGAGTCATGTCGAGAAAAGTCTATTAGCTAAAAGGAAGCAACCATGTTTTAATTTGCCGTGTTTTTTAAAGTTCACTTGACTACTGTTAGAAAAGGCGGCGGACGGACAAAGTCGTTCCTATAGTATTCCAGATTTCGCTGTACAGAAGACTAAAAAAGAGGGAGAGAAACAATCAAAGGCAAAAACTTATTAAAAATAAACTTGCAGATACTTTTTACATTCTTAATTTCTCGATGTTTCCAAGTTCAGTGGTGGACCTACGAATTTTGTTTTTTGGGGGATGGGGAGGGCGGGTAAAAAAATTGGAATTCATAATGGAGTCTAATTTCAAATAAGGGGTCTAAAAGGGTGGAAGGGAGTTGCTTTAGGTCACTTGGAGCCCTTTAAAGCAACTCATTTTTCAGCAGTTTTATGACTTTGAAACGTATAAAATGCAAATTTTCAGATTTTTGTTCGGCTGTAACAAACGCATCATTATTTGGTTTACGTCTAAAATCTACCTAATATCATAAAATAGACTACGGTTTTTTTTTTCGTTTGAGTTGAGCTGGGCGATTTTCATCGTAAAAGGCGTTTCTGTAATCGAAAACGACCCATTCCTTTATCCATTATCATGAGAAATTTTAGCCATTCAGCTAGACCGCTTAGAATTCTGCCCAGACTAAAACAAATTAGAGATATTTAGATGACAACACAACCTTGTTTTCAGCCAATTTTTACATGTTAATTACAAAAAAAAA
>JAHWFP010182897.1:0-14379 GCA_023313725.1 Lithobius niger
GAATGGAGGCATGGAGATTAGATGCTGTGTTAAGCACAACCTCGCTTAGAAGCAGCGTGGAATAGAAGAGGGCGCGAGTGAACCAGTTCATTGTGTGATACGTGGAGAAGCAATTCTTGCGGAAGACTTGATTGATGAGGAAAGTTATTTGACGAGTATCCTCCGGAGGGTCAGTGTAGATTCGTTCGCACAGTGCATTTGCTGCTGTGCTGAGAACATCCGCCTGGGAGGCGGCCCGGAGGCCAAGGCGGAGGATACGATCGTTGACGCGGAGGACAAACAAAGGGACTGCCGCTCGTCGGGGAAGATAGACAGCCGAGCCGAAGTCTAATTTAGTGTCGGCTGTCAAAAACTCTTGATTGAGGGTAGGTTTCGAAGTTGCGTGGATTAGCTGTACCATCGCCGATTGGGCGGAAGAAGTAATTTTCGCGACCCGGGCGAGGTGGAGGAGGATCCTTGTCCAATTCGAGGGGGGGACCCGTTGCCCAGGAGGATACCTTCATTGCGGAGGAGAGTCGTGAGGAGGGTCGTAGATTGCCCAAGGAGCGGAGGTTGGTGCGGTAGTTGATCGCGGAGGCCAAATCCGAAACATGTCACCAGCATTCTATTCTTGGAGGATGCTTCTGCCGATGCGGAGGGCTTATATAGGAAGCAGTCCAGGATTATTTCCTCCAATGTCTTCATGAGGTCGGGAAGAGGAATTTCGGAGGGATCAGGATCCCCTTGAAACGGAGGATCCGGAAGACCAGAGGGTTCTGGTAAATAGTAGGAATCCGGGTTGTTGCTGTGGTAGGAGCCAGGCGGAGGCTGAGCTGCAGGGGCAGTAGATAGACCTGCGTCAGAAGCGGAAGGGTAAGGACGCTTAGGAAGGGAAGTCAGCCAGGAGGAGGTGTAGTCAGTATACGCCTTCCGTTTAAAGGTGCGGAAGGAAGAGCCCATACGAGAGTGAACTTGAGACTACGTGAGAGGTTCGTTGGTACGACAAGAGGCATCAGACAAATGGGAGGACAAGTCCAATGGCATGATGCAAGGGTCAGCGGAGGTAGCTAGTTACGCCGCAACCTTCCGCGCTTTCAATTGTAAGTTCAAGCGAGCATACCGCTCTTTAGTGTGGGAAAGTTCTTCAGAGAGAGACCGGAGATCCTTTGTCGGAAGCGGTTGACTGCACGGAACCGGAGACGGAGGCGGAAAGGATTTAGAAAAAAGCGGGTGCGGAGGCTCCAAGGAATCCTGCTCCGTTGTGAGTTCGAGAACTTCCACGTTCTCAGCAATCGGAGGGACGTAGACTGGCTAGGCGGAACGGCAAGGAAGGGGGGGGAGAACCCTGCCGTGGCGTTCCCTTTGCTCTCGGCATAGGAAAGCGGAGGCGGAAGCGGAGTCAAAACTCAACGATACCCATAGTGATGTGAACAGCGTGGTGGTATAGAAGAAAAGATGAGCATTGCCGCTCCGCTTCGATTTATATATGATGAAGGCTGCGTAGTAGATCTGCGCAGTAGGTAGCGAACTGGAAGGATCTTCGTTTGTTTTCTCTAGTATTGAACAGCATTGAGAAGGAGAATGCTAATAAAAAAGGTAATGGATTTTTTCAAGGCAACTAGAAAGTCATATCGGCCGATTCCTATTTATTTACTTGTTTTCTCCATTGATAATTGACATATAAAGCATGCAACGAGAGGCTAGAACAGTTGAGCTTAGCTCTCAGTTATTATAATTGTGTTAACCTCTGCAATGAACCACATTTATAATGTGAGTGGGATGTCTCTTTAACTTTTCATCCTACACTTTGACTTCAAAAACACAATGTTGCTACCACTACCCACTAGGAATGACCCATTTGAGATCTAAATGTGTGGAGAATCCATTTAAAGAAATTATATTAAAGGAACGATAAATGCAAATAAGAAACATTCGTGCAGATAAATACAGGTCTTCAACTCACAGCATCCACATGTTTGGAAGTTATGGAGAAGCTCTTGGGAATAATCTCAAACTCCAAGATATCGTCTAGCGCATCTTCAGGTGTAAAGGCCTGAAATAACGACAGATGACAATATCGATGTACAATATAACACAAAACAATAAGTCACCAACAGCATGCCATGGAAATGTGGCAGCTATAAGAAAACTCGTGTCGCCATTTACAAACTCAACATTCAAAAATGAAAGCCTCGATAAACAGGTGAAACGTGTTTATCTAGACATGCTAATGTGTCGCCGCCAAGTAACAGTCGATCATCCCATTGTAGACATCGATTGTTAAAAAATCGATTGTTAATGATAAAAAGGCGGCCTCACTAGCAGACATGTGTCTGTTAACTGTAAGCAACTAAAAGCATATTTACATGTTGAGGATAAATCCCAATGCGACAGAAATCTTTCAAATTGTGGTAAATGTTAGGGGAAGGTGCAAGGATAAAGAAAAATAGAAAGTTAAAGGCTGAGTGTCCACCATTCATAGAGAGAAAGATGCGTGACTGACTAGCTAGTCATTAGCTAGTAACTAACAACGCTGGCCCCATGTTAAATCCCAGACTCATTGCTCATGGTTAGCGCAAAATTAAGAAGGCCTACACAGCTGAATTTTTGCACACGGATGCATGATGATCTGAGCATGGTCCTTTTGTTGGTTTGGGGGTTGTAGGGGTCAGGACAAATGCGTGGGAGGGTTTTAAAATTCGCCACCAGCGAATTTAAATTTTGTTTCTTTTCCAAGTTGCAACCAAGAGATTTCAAGCAACAATGGCTTGAACAATCAACACTGGTCCTAAGATTTATTATAAAACCTAGGACGAACTAAAAACAGAACCGTAAACGAAGGACAAAATAAGGAAACATTAACGTTGCCGTGGACTGCGTAAGAATAAAGGGATGCACGTTAGATGATGGTTACGCAAGAATAAGAGCATCCACGAGCTAACGGTATTTTTGTTAATAACCCCAAAATGAAATGCTTCGCATTCTGCTGTTTTCGTAACAGCGATTTTCGGGGGTTTCTGCATGACTAAACGTCAACGAAATCTTGAAAGGTTAAGGGGAGGGGTTAAGCGGAGGGTGCAGGGATAAACAAAACAACTGAAGGGGATGTGCTGATTGAGTGAGCAACGAAATCAGCGATTGTTAGCCAGTTCGTGCAAAAATGGGATTGGGTGGGTCAATTTGGCTAATCAAACGTCTAATTGGCAACGGTAAATTTGAAAATTATAATTGTGAAAATTTATAGAAATAAAATTCCTCCAGGAAAAAGGTACAGATGAAGATACGATGGTGTAACCTTATGTACGTTCACAATCCTATGAAAGTTACGATATCCACCCAAAACCAAAACTAGTAGAAAAATCCGCCAAGTTTCCAAAAAAGATCGGCCTTTGAAGGTAGTGATATCATTCAACCAGGGAAAGAGTGCCAAGGTCAATCCTATTAGCTAAGTTAATCGCACCCAATAATACTTTGGACGTTAAATGAAAACTTGAAGAAAGTTTTCATTTAACTTTCGAACTATTAGTCGGTGCGATTAACTTGGCTAATGGGAATGACCTTGGCGGTCTTTCCCTGGTTGAATGATATCACCACCTTCAAAGGGCGATCGTTTTTTGTGAAACTTGACAGGTTTTTCTACCAGCTTTGGTTTTGGGTGGATAAAATCTACTGCACGTTTTTTCAAAATTTAAAATTTGGTATAAAGCAACACCCAGCATTGCAGCTGAGACTGTAGTTTTATTTCTCTTCATAAGCTTTGCTAATGAAAAGAGCAAGACACTCTCAAAACTAATAGTAAACAGTACATAATTTACTAAGGGTGTTCTGGTACATTACAGACACAGTTCTGATATAACATCACAAAATATGCAGGCTCTGGCATCCCAAGAAGGGTTGCATTTTGTTAACTAAGAATAACTTGCGTACCAAATTTCATTCTTTTAGCTCAATGTACTTGATTTTGTTGCTTAACAATAAGAGTATTGTTACTATATTCCAGGATTCTAAGTTTACAATGGTGAGTGTTAGAAATCAATTCCAAACACTGGAATTTCTTCCATAATAATTGGACGATTCACATTAAATTCTAGCTCAGCTATACTTTTGAGGGTATTAAGCTACGTATCAAATTTCATTCCAATCCGACCATTCGTTTGGGCTACACCCAGAGTACAAAACTGCAACCAACAGACAGACCACCCAACCAACATTTGCAATTCAGTGTAGGTTATAGGCTACGCTACGCTCACTTCCATCGCTCCGCTCCGCCAAAAATGCTAGAAATGGCAACAAATTTATGGGAACTGTAGAAGTTAGTACAGTACAGAGAGTAACTCCCCATGAATCAGTCACGGTACTGGTATAGAACCGGCACACAGCATTACCCTGTTAGAAGCTCCAGTCTCTTACCTAATTCGAGCAGAGAGCACTTCCATATGGAGGTAAAACACTGTAGTGTTTATTACTGGGAAAGGGGGACGAACTTTCTACAGTACTTCTTACATCAACATTAATATTTTTATTCTGCCTAATTTATGTGCATGAACTTGCACTTTTAAATTTACTGAACACTTTCAAGCAGATTGGGATGACATAAATGATACAATGTAACATCAGTAAACGTTACATCCAACCAAAATGGGTTTCCTGTTAAAAGAAGACCTTAGGATGTAATAACTCATCATCTCTAAAAGAGACTAAAATCAGTGCACCTATTTATCAGCACCATTACTTAAAATGAACTGAATTGAGAAGTTAAATGGCAACCAAATCGTTTAGATTTTTGTGTGTTAAAGAAAAATCTATGAAAATGTTAAAATAAAAAAATTTCCTACCCTGTCTCTTTCTTGTGGTGAACCAGCCTCAGCTGACACCATTAAGTCAACAATATCATTAAAGTTGGGTGTGCGAATAACAGAACCTTGCACTGGAGAATAGTTTTTCAGCAATGTGTCGAAGCTTTCTGAAAATAATCAGCATCACCACATTAAAAATTTGAAAACATTTAGTAGCCTCATTATTAATGATAAGAAATCTCGATTGCCTATCGGGAGGAGGGGTCTACTGTTGGGAGGTAACTCTTTCCTATCCCTAAACAAACAAATTTTAACACATTTTTGTGCATGCACATGCTGGTACACTAACCACAATCGTGCAGCGAACTACGGCGACTAACCTAGCCTGAACGAAGCTTCACTGTGCATCACGCCAGTAACCTCCTCTTTTAAGATGGTGAAATACATTTTGAGGGTTTGGAAGAGTCTCTCGAAGTTTGAGGAACACGTCTCTGCATCACTGGGACGTAAATATCACAATTAAAGTAGATCGTGATTTACAACTTGAATTGTGATATCCATTGAACAAATAAAGAAATACGGTGCTTGCACCATGTGTTTTTTTTTTTAGCGTGTACGGTACACTTTGCATTTTTTTAATCCTTTCAGATAGTTTTAAACACTTGTCTTGTGAAGATCCTCCACTCTCACTAGCTTCAGCGGGGTTGGCCCTACAGCTACGCATGTGAGTGTCACAAGGTAGTGGAGCCCCACATACAAGCTAGTAAGTTGCAAAACATTATCACAAGCAGCCACTACCTTCTTATAACAATGTCAGGTCAAAGAATAAATGGCAGACGGCACCACGAGCACTTGAGGCTTACGCTTGCACTCAATACCCAAGCACCATGACGTAACGGTGCCCGAGTCCAATGAAAACCTCTGGGAAGGCTGCCTACTGTGCCACATGCGTCACCCACTGCCGTACAAGAAGCACCTAGCCGGCCGCAACTGCCTCCAAACGCCCCAACGATGAAACGCAGTCAGCAAAGAAGGATCTCCACAGAGAAGACCTCCACACATATCATTCAATGCCTGACAGCCCACACGTAGCTCTCCCCGCTGTACTATCCAAACCTTCCTTGGATTTTAAAACACGAGTCAGAATCGCAGTGCGAAACTTCATCCCCTGGATTAAATAGGTGTTATAGCAATAAAATCAGTACTTGCATCAATTACTGGACTACGATGGCTGTTGCAACAGACCAACAGTCGACACAACTGGACGAATTGCTTCCCACTGAATCACTGCCATAGATTCTACTTTTCCATGGAAACAGGCATGTACAGGGTAAGGATATCCTGACAAATACCGGTACTCACTGTTCAATAACGCTGAACCAAAAGTCAAAGGTTTTCGCCTCAAAACCTGCACATTTTCAACAACCTTTACTGGTTTTCTTCAGGCAGTTAAGCCACTAGCACCCACATTTGCATTCCTTCCAAATCCACACTCCTTCCAAACCAACGATCTTCCAAAATTCAAAACTGCCTCCTCATCACATCACAGTAGGCCACGAGTCAGCATTCCAGGCTGGTGATGGCGCTGCTCACAGCCAGTGATTCTTCATCTGTTTCATCCTCCGTAGGAGGTGGTGAGGGGACGAATTTCTTCAGCTTGCTTCCAGTCTAGTTTTGAATTGGGTGTCACCATGTTACTAATCATTTTATACGCCAGATCTTAATGCTTCTACACTGCTGAATGGCATAAGGCACGGAGGTGCCACCTTAATGCAATCCGACTTGAGCACGATTTTAGTCTGCTCCCAGCCAATCTGGTGTTTACATTTTTTGCAGTGTATGGCCACAGCATTCCTTCTGTCTTCTTCCATAGGGAGGCTTTCCAGTGTTCCTTAACCCTAGCACCAATCCGACGTTTAGTCTCCCCAATGCACCCGCTTGGGTCCCCCCCCCCCCCCTCATGGACTCCAATAGACTACCCCAGTCTTCCAACATCAAAGTCTGCCCATTCTTAATATTACACCCTTCCTCTCCTGGTATCCTGTTCTGGTTGCCCGATCTTCATTGTCATTCGTCTCCCAATTCTAGTCTCCATTCATCACCCGGGCTCTTACTGTCCTCGACCTGGTTTGGGACATCAGGAAACTGCTAGGCAGTAAGATTATGAGGCAAGAAGAAAGGGAGAAGCCAAACTCCACCATTGGTGAACCTGGGGCCAACAGCACTGGGGAGAAGGAAGACGTGGAAGATACGAGGCAACAACACCAACACCAGTACCAGTACCAAACCAGGCCGCATGACGTCCATGCGCAGAATGGAGAAGAAAATCAGACGACGAAAATCAGCAACCAGAACAGAAAAGCACGAGAGGAGGGTTGGAAGAAGAGGAAGACTTTGTTGTTGAAAGACTACCCAATTCCGCCGGGGTAGTCTATTGTATTCCATGCGGGAGGTGCCCAAACAGGTACATTGGGGAGACTAAACGTCGGATTTGTGTTAGGGTTAAGGATGGAAAGCCACCCTGGAAGAAGACAAAAGTTATGCTGTGGCCACGCATTGCAAAAAAATCTATACACCATATTGACTGGGAGCAGACTAAAATCATGCTCAAGTCGGATTCAAGCAAGGTTGGCCCCCTCCGCACCTTAGAGTCGATGGCCGTTCAGCCATGTCGATAAAAATACTGAACACTCAAGAACCGGCATATAAAATGGTTAGAAAGATGGTGACACCCCAATTCAACACTAGACTGGAAGCAAGCTGGAAGAAATACCACCCCACATCACCTACCATGGAGGACCAAACAGATAAAAAAATCGCTGGCTATGAGCAGCGCCAACACCGGCCTGGAAAGCTGACTCAAGGCTAACTGTGATGTGATGAGAGGGAGTTTTGAATTTAATACAATTTTATGTCAACCTAGCAACAACAACAAAAATTTCTCACCTGTAAAAGCTAGATTTTGGTATAAAATATAAAAATAAAAGCCGCCCGCCCGCATGTTGCTTTTCTGTGATAAACTCCTGTAAAACAAGGAATTTTTTTTTTGCCCTTATGAAGACCATAAGCGAGCGAGGATTATCATCATCATTAGCGACAGCAATGCAGCCTGAGGATGGTGAGCGGTAGGGACGGGCGATTACGAAATTTCGACTACGCGATTATTGCAGTACCTTGATAGGCGATATTTGCGATTATTGCAATATTTCTCAACATGTAGACCAAGCTGTCTTTAAGTTGATCGATAATAGGCCTAATTAGTGCAGTGTTAATACAAAAATTATGGGGAAAAACCTACTCTTATTTATTCAAAATAATTAAGTACTTTCTAAAATTTAAGTATTTGAAATACCATATTGTCTCGCATAATAAACCACACCAGAAAAGAGATCTTACTTAAAAATAAGTGCACGGAATCCGAACATTTTCTGCACAGTTCATGACCTGTTAAGATGTGAAAATGTTAATATTAATTAATGAACACACAAACACTTTATGTTGTAACACTAGTCCTGTTAAAATTAGTAGTGAGCTAGCAGCAATTTTACCCTATCCATCTAGAAGCCATGTTTATTTTAAAATGTAAGCTAAATGTTTTATTTAGAAATAACTTCAGAACGGTTGCAGCTAGAGACTTTGGTTTGCACCAATGGAACACTGACGAAAGAACTGTTGAAATGGTGTATTTGAACGTCAAAATCAGTCAATATTTAGCAAAATCTTTGACAACGTTGCACTCCGATGTGAACCGGACGAAAAGAGCTTGAAGCTGCGGTAATTGCGAAACACGAAAAGCACTACTACAACACTATCGCTTGTGTTGTATATCGTGATAATATCGAAATATAGCAATATCGCTCATCCCTAGTGAGCTGCTAATGTGGCTACGCAAGACACCGGTTGTTTGTTAGAGCTACTGAGATGCTCCCCTTTCTCTTTGTTCACCCCCTTAACATTTCTGCTGGCCGCTCCTGAACCTCCAATTCCTGAGGTATTTTTGTTGGCGCAAGGCCATCACGAATTCTTGCGCTCCCAAACTGTCATCCTTTCACGAGATATGGACTGATTATTTCAGTCTTCTATGCACCAATTTATAGGTAAATAGTGTGGGCTTGGCTTATATTTATTTCCCAAAATCCAGTCTAGTCGCAGGGTGTTATTTGTCTCCTCGTTTCTTTTTGTTAAGACTTTTTTCCGTCACCTTAATCAATGCAAGATTTTTTCCTTATTTACAGCTGGCTTCACCTACCGCTGCATGAAAGCACCCAGCCCTGAAGTAGAATACTTTCCACCATACTGCGACGGACATTTTATACTGTGAAACATACAATACAAAAAAAAACTAGAATTTATGAAACGCTGGCCGTTTCATAAAAAAAATATGACCTTCAGCAAACAGGTGGTGTTTGGTGCATCGTTAGCAACATGGGGATGGCTTGCTGTCTTTAGTGTTTGTCGCGTCGCCAAAGGTGTGCATTTCTACGAACACTTACTAATAAACGCTGATATTCATTTGCTTTACTCACTCAGTTAGTGAACTCAAGCATCGTTTAAACAATTATTTTTCGCTGGCTACACTGAAGGCATATATCCCGTCTGTGTAATTTTGCGAGTTTGAATATTTACCCGAGTTTCACTAATCCTTTAATTTTAATCGTCCAGCAGTTTTAACCAGCGGTTTAAGCATTGTTTAAACAATTATTTTTCGCTGGTTAACAATACTGCTTGTCTGATTGGTGTGATTGGTCTAAGTTAAGTTTCATTGTTTACAGCGGTCTTATTTTTGGCGACCACTTTGCAACATAGCACTGATAAGCTTGTGCACCGCAAGTTTAAACTGATTGTTAAAGGTACTGACCGGTTTTTACTTATTTGTGGTTAATGCTTGCCGATTTTTGCTGTTTGTGGTTACAGGCGCCTTTCGGTTACACGGGCGCTTTTCGGGATCAGGGCTTACAAGGTGTAGATTCATTAAAAATTACCGATTTCTGTATTGCCATACTTGAGCTTAATACTTAAGTTAGGCCTAGCTAGGCTTATTTAAAACATGGAAGGCGATTCGAACTTTTGTGTATCTTGGTGACAACTTTGGAGGTGACTTGCTTCCCAGAAGACTTTGTGAATTTGTAGATTGGTAAAATGTTTTTGGCACGAGGAGAGTGCAAGGAAATTCTTTAAAGGTAGTCTTGTTAGCATGCATGGCATGGTGGTACATGGTGACAAGACTAGCTTTAAGGAATTTCCTTGCACTCTTGTATCCATCTGAGGAACCATTCAGCAATGCAAATACTTTTATTGTTTATTATGCCAATTGAGCTGCAGTTGTTACTGTGTTCTCTTCTCGTTACTGGTGGAATATAAAGCGAGAGTTACAATATGGCTACTCCCACGTCCTGCAGACATGCATGACATTTATTTGCTCCTGTTAAGAGGTATTAGCTGACACTAGGCAAGCATAGAGCATGTAGATTAATAATTAAAAAAAAAAGACCTTCATTAGTGGTCCGAGGGAACAGATTACATAATGTATGCCTTCAAATAATTAATAAATAGTTTTTATTTTGCTCACGAAAAAGGGAAAACTAATCACGACCTTCGTTGTCAGCTTGTGGGTGTGACCGCCCCATCCCTTCCTGACATTCAAGAACCCTGTGAGGCTTGCAGCACATACATGCCACCATCCTCATAATGCAGCCTGTACCGTGTGATACGCTAAGCAGGACTTAATTTGGGCCGGAACGGTCCGGAGCGGCGTTCCGTTTTTTTTTTTAAAGCCGGTCCGGTTCTTTTAATGGCAACATTTCATCTGTACAGAAAAGTCTCATCTTTCGGAAATTTTCGCACTTTCAAATTAAAAGCAATCCATCCTAAAACCAACCTATAATCACCATACCATTTAATGATTTTGATTTAATTCAACCTGAACCATCGTAACAAAACTACATGTTGTTGCTTAGGCAGAATGGGTGAAGTTTTTCTGTGGCTGCGATCCGCTTGGCCCAGTTTTTTCTTTTTCGTCTCCGGTTTCTTGCGCTTCTGCAGCGTATAGCGATCGCGATGGAGCCGGTGGTGTTGAATTCGGAAAAGCAGTTGATAAAACACTGCTTTAATTTGTGAATTTTTTTATTGGAGGAGGTGGGGGAGGGGAGTCACTCCATCGCGCATCCGGGGGAGTGGCAACTGGGGACATTATTTTGTTCCCCAAAATAAATCAAAATAGCAAGAAGTGAAACAAAATAACATATTGTATAAGCTTGAAAATCTTGAAAAAAAGGTACCTCCCTGTAGCCTGAATAGGTGTTGAAATAGGGAAAAACGTTAAAGCTTCCGGGGATCTGCACCGGATGCTGCTGGGGGAGCCTACAGCGCTCTACAGATCCCCTAGTCGTGATTGGGAAGGGGATGTAAATGCCCCTTCCTCTGCAAACAAGTGACAGTTCCGGTACTTTACTAATTAGAAATTAAGCACTGACGCTAAGGATCTCGAGCAGTATGACCTGGTAACACACATCAAGTGGGGAGGAGCACCCAACCCTGACTGACGCTCACTTTAGGATGGAATAGCCGGGCAAATGATTTGGGAGCCAGAGGGTTTCTGCAGCGTCGGGAAGGACAGAAGAATGCACTTCCTAGTAGGAACAGCAGGCTAGATTGAGTAGGGAGGGAACAGGAAAGACTTATCACAAAGAGTATACAAAGCTGACCAAGCTGACCCCAAATGTGCTGTGCACGCGTCGTCCCAAACACACATCCTCCCCCCCCCCCCTCCTCACAACACCTTTTGAAGGAGCATCGCTCTGCCACCGCCCAAACCAGTCCCTGTGCCCGCACTAGTCCCATATTTGCGTGAATTCAAACTTTTCAGGGGACAGTGAAAGTCAAACACTTGCAGGGTATTGGAATCATGTGGACATCAAAAATTTGAGGCCCCAGTTTTCCTATTCTCCTTCCCCTCGCTACAATAATGACCATCCCCCAATTTGGATTCTACCATTTACTGCTGTTGCATCTTTATTCTGTTCAATAGATAAACCCAGAAAAATTATTTGTCTAAGCTACCAACATACTTATCTACACGTAAACATTGAGATGTTTTGCTATACAACTGCTAACCCTTGCCGATTTTAAACTTACAATAAAACTGCCCCTTATTTCTCTTGATTTTGGGCTGCTACGGAATTTTTTTTTTTTTGCAAAGCTAGTTAATCAATGCAACACATTTGACAAGAGACATAATTGTTTGATATCAATGACATTATTGTTTGGCAGAGGAAGACGTGCACGACCTAGATAAGGTTCTAGCCACACAAGTCCATCGACAACATAATGACTGCTAGGCGGTTGGAAATGATTTGTGTCTCTACACATGTCAGTTTACAAAACTCAGTAAAAAAAAGAATGTTTTATTACAAACTAATTTGGCTGACATGACACAATCCCAAAAGAAATCTTATCAATGTTATACGAACAAATTAGTTAAATTTTACCTTAACAGCTTACAAGACGGACTAATAAGTTTTAAACATGATCACCACTTAAGTCTTACCATCACAAGCTTAAACTTGAAATTTTAACTTTCGGTGACACAAAAACTTTGTATTTCTTAAAATTAAAAACTACCATGAATGCCTTACATAACTTAGTTTAGACTCTTCTAAGAAAAATCCCTATCTAAGTTGAAAACTAGTGAAATCTAAGTGCTAAATCTGCATGTATGCACCACTGCCTTTTATAACATGGTGCCTTCCAAGATTTTTTTTAGCAACAACTTCAAACAGGGTACTTAATCTAAAATAGAAGTTCTTTTTACGTAATTTGGTAGTTCCTACTGAAAGTGACTAAGTACACTACACAAGACACTAGGGCAAGAAAATTACTAACAATTTTCTTATTAGTGTATTTAGTGTAAATAATGCTCTTGGCAGAAACCTTACCTGATTCCCTCATGATTGTGTGTGCTGGAATAGCGACACCTTCATGTTTGCCTTCATCGAATGACGATGACCATCCAGGCATTCCTGATAAACTATTGCCAACATGAGGCAAGTTCTCTAAATTTTCACTCGTTTCAGCTTCTGCCACTCCATCGGCAATTCCTCGTGCAATATCAGATGGTGTTTGTAAAAATGCACCAGGGCTAAACATACTATGGTTTTCAGCTTTTTGTCCAGTATTACTTCCATCACTACTTGCCATAATATCATTGTCGTTTAGGTCTTCACGAGCATCGCGTACCAGAGTTTCTTCAATGCTTTGCATAACATTGTCCACATTGTCATTAACTTCTGTTGAATTGTCAATGTTACGATGGTCACTAAAGTTCACTAACGGTGGTGGAGGATCAGGGCAGGAAGCTGGACTTGAGCTCATAGAATGAAGACTACCCCGCAAAGGAAGGGTATCTGGGCGTGTACTTGGAGGGCAAGGAATGCCAAAGGATATCTCGCCACTTCCATCACGCGGGCTACAGGATTCTGTAAAACCAGACTGTGACGGCTTCACTTTTCGTCTCCGTGTTGGAGACAAGGAACCATCTTCTGCAAGATAGGAGGCTAAGGAGTTGGAATAGGATAGGAAAGGGGACAGCAGGAAGGGTTAAGGAGAAAGACAAGAAGCAAAAAAAAAATATATATAAAAATTTGTTAACAGTTTTCATATTTATCAACAATAACGAAGACTCGAAAAAAGAAAAATACGACATCAATCCTTAATTATGTAGTTAAATAAACTCTCACATGATAATTATTAAACCACGAAAGAAGGAAAAACAAGGCAGACAAATTAAGGTAAACTGAGTCTCTAGGTTTGAGCAGGTCTAAAATATTTTAGGGAGGTGTACACTTTAAATAGGGAATTTTATTCCCTAAAAGTAGTTTTAACTTATCCTAAAATACTTATTTGGAATTTTTTGCTTTTCGTTACAAAACGCCTAAATGTCCTGAACCCCACAATTAATTAAATTTATTTCCCCCATATACAACGGCGCTTCCCATTAGTAGTCGTTTCGGCCGCTAGGGGGTGTCAATAGCATTAGATGAGTATTCATTGTTAATACTCGCCGTATGGTGAGGTTCAACAGCAGGAAGGCGGATGGGTTCTTCTGGGTACGTCTTTTAGGATAAGTAAAAACTAATGTAGGATTAAAATCCCATTTTTACTACTATCCAAAAATATTTACCTGGAATTTTTTGCTGACTTTTGTTACCAACAGGTTGGAAGTTGAACCCAAGCTCATTGCGTAGACCCGAGATACCCCCAAAACTAATGACACTGCACATGACCATGTGAACGACATTTATCTAAGATGGGGCATTGACTTACGTGACACCAAAAAAATTCCAGTTTTTCTTTCAGTTGTTTTTCTTGTTTTTTGTTTGTTTTTTTTGTTTGGTGTTGCGTAAAAACATCATAACCAGTACTATGAAACATTTGAATAATTTTAAAAACCACAATCTTCTTCAATCTTCGCACAATTTCATACATAAGACACTCACAGAGTCTTGCTAATTTTCGACAGCAATGCTACTGTCATCATCAGGCACTAAAGGAAAAATTAGGATCCTGGTCACATTCTTGCTGTTTGCCAGAATTTGAATTTGGCAGA
>JAHWFP010182898.1:0-20076 GCA_023313725.1 Lithobius niger
GGTTAATAATTTTGTGTACTGTATTAATGAGAAAGAAAAGGAAGCAGGAAAGATCACATACACTTTAACACCAAGATTTCCCCTTTGTTTTCTTCCCTGTTTTTATCGTCTAGTCCTTTATCGGCTAGTCCCCCCACCCCCCAGTCTCCAATTAAAAATTTACTTGATTGTCCATTTTAGATGACTTTTCCTGACAAAATAAAACATACTCTTATCATTCAAAACCTAATCTTATGGATAATTGTCCCATTTAAGTCTTTCTGCTGGACTATTTTCTTTTGGTGTATGGGGCTTGTCTTGTGGTGCTTAATCCCTTCCTTGGTGAGGAAACATTCAACATTTTCGGCTGCAAAACTCTTCTCCGTTTTTGGTTTGGATAGCCTTGACTCGTACCCCAGACTCCACTATTGTCTTCCATCCTTAAAAATTGTGAAGACTCCTTCAAGAAAACCCAAGCTCTTTTGGTGAAGTAGTCTAGGAATCTGCCATAATTCCGTTCCTCCGGTAGGTTGCAACTAGCATTCACCCGTTGATATCGGAATGGACCAATCTAAGCTTTTTGGCTACCCTAGAATACGTGGCACTTTTAAAGGATTGCCTAGTAAACCGTCCGTGCTGATAGTCATTACAAGGTTTGTTTGGTCGATGAACAATCTTCTAAACCCTTCACTAGTTCTTGACGTTGCATTCTCACAATTAACTTGTAGGGCATGTGACCCAGTCGCTTAGTCATGCCACAACTGTAAGTCATTTGTATCTGCTTTCACTTTATCCCCCACTCCCACTCCCCCAGTTGGTGCTTTTTTCTTCGTGCTCTGAACCATCTTCCAGTTTGCTGAGTGTGTGCACCTTGTCAAAACTATGGTAACGCTACTTAGACTGTCATGGCCGATCTTGTCTTTTGATATGGATAAGATTATTCCATCATCTATCGACATTGATTACAGCAATTCCATTCTTGTAACGTATCATACACATGTCTTCCAGAATAGATAGCCTGCTTCGTTCTTGGCTTTTTGCATCATGCCTACCGACACAACTTTGGTTCTTATTGATGATGTTTGGTATTTTTCTGGAGTTTCTAAGATTTCTACTTATTTCTGCATCAATATTAGATCCACTCCCTTGACAGTAACCTTTGTGTCGTCTGCTGTCAGTGCGTATCTATATTTCAATCCTTGCTAGCCTGAAAGGTCTTTCTTATCCCTTCCCATTATAATAGACACTTTGGAATCTATGACGTACTCATTTTATTGTCAAAGGGCTTCTCAATTGCTATTTTGGACATCTAGAACCACACTTGCTTATTCTTCCTTACAGGTTGACTTTTCGCTCTTTGACGACGAACTACGGTTCGGTTTTGAGCGATAGTCTGTAGCGTAATGTCCCTCTTTGTTGCTCTTGAAACATTTGAATTTCTCTTATTCTTTTTGACATGTGTCCTTGGACTTGACTTACTATTACATGAGTCTTCCCCACAAACGCCTGATTGTTTTCCTGTGAAGTATCCTCTTCATCATTGTAAAGACAGTTCCTACTGCACTACCTTCCATATTTGATTGTACCCTAGGCCATGCCAGCACAATCGACCAACTTGTGAAGCCACAGCTTGCAACAATGCTTAGTGAGAAGTGGAGCTCCCAGCTTGAACGCCACGATGATGTATAGATCAGAGGTCCCCTGCTCTAGTGCGCGAATTTCAAAATGAAGTAAAGTGTCTCTTGTGTCGTGAAAGTGTTCTTTCTGAAGAAGTTGGCTATCAACCACCGAAAACTTAAAGGAACTTGGATGTGCGAGTTTGATGCCTCTGTTTTATCACTATCAACGAGGATTACGATTTTTCCAATTCCCCTGATTGCTGTGGCTCTTTATTGTGTATTCTAAGTATCCTTTATTATTAACATTGTGTTTCAGTCATGCTATGCACTTTCGTGTATGAGTCTTCCCTTGAATATGTGTGGTCAAGATGACTCAAGCCTTGCTTGCCACTTGGGGTAGCTATTGGCAGAGGCGGCTTATGGAAAACCAGGATATACTACAGGAAGTAGTCTGCTCCACCTGTAGTGGGAGCTGGCAGCTGCTCTTGGTATAAAAAGACCCTGCAGCCCCTTTACACTTCAGTCTGGGAGCTAGTCCCTAACAAGCAACAACTCTCTTGGAATTATGCCACTTCTGCAGCCTAACTTAGACCATCCTTGAATCACGACTTAACATCTTCATAAGGACAGACCGCGTGTCCCTGAAAGCTACCATCATTATGGCTTCATGCTTGTACTGGGCTAAGTGGGGTTGCATCATCCCATCTCTTGCAACTCCTGGCACCTTCAAGAAGAAACCTTTCTAAGTGATTTGGAGCGGCAGGGACGTGCCCTCCCCCCCCCCCCTCCCCTCCCCCCGACCGAGAGGGCAGGGGCAACTTACCATTTTCTGACTACCGTTCTTTTTTTGTGTGTTTTAACCCTTTTTTGCCCATCTTTGTGATCTTTCTTAGATTTTACCCCTTTTCTAGCTGTTGTTGCCCCCCCTTTTTTTGCACAATTATACAGCCACAACAGCAAATGTTAGTCTTTTTTTTTTTTTACAAAAAGGGCACTTTGCCATTAGGGAAGGGGTTTGTGCACCCCCCCCCCCTCCTTTTGCGTGCACATCCCTGGTATTCAGGTATCTTCAAACAAGTCGTTAAGAAGCAGTATATTATTGTAGCTTCTTCGTAGATCACGTAACAACAACAACATTACTGTGCTATAAACTCACAGTAACACCAGACCACTGGACAGTTTTCGCATTCTGGCTAATCTGTGATTACGTTCCAGATCCGTGTGTATGTCTTCTTACTCGACATTCTACATAGGAGTAACTCTTTAAATGCAGACAACATTCTCATTTTGTTGTCCCTGCATACTTCGTCATCAGTGTATCCCATAATTGTTTGGGGTCATCAGTGGCGGCAAGAGCTCTCTGTAGGTGTTGAGTCACCATTGTTAGTGCACAATTCGCTACTTCCTCTTCATGTTTAGTCAATAACTGGTCACCTGCTGGTGGCTTCACTACACCTTCAGTGTGCTTTTCACAGTCCCTTCTTTCGTAATACCGAATCAGGCACGATAATTCCGATCATTTAACCTTTCAATGCCCAAAACCTGTGAATTACTGATTTAGTTTTGGGATGCCATGTTTACGTTCGAGTTTTATCACTTCGTGATAATTGACCTCGACCTCGCTTCCGACTTTTTGTCGACACAAAACAGGATGGTAGCTCCCGCTCTTGAATTTCTGTCCTGCCGTTCATGAGATGTAACGTTCATTTGAAGAAACGTTCGTTTCTTCTCGCGCCTATCCAGCCCGACATTCTTCAGATCACACGTGGAGGCAACATCCTTTTGAAGTGGGATTAGCCCATTATCAAAAATATTTACTGAAGTTTTTACCTTGTCCGGCTGCAGCAGTGGGAAGTTAGTCGGTAGCACATGGTGTACAACTGCTCAGTAGCGTGCACAGACCACCGATAGGGAAGGGGCAACTTTTGTAAAAGGGAACGCCAGGGTTTTTTTTTTTTGACCTTCAGTCTTTTTTTTTTACCCTTTTTTAAGCTTGTCTCTCTATTGTATCTTTTTATGCCTCTTTCTGGTCCTTTCCTGGCCTTCTTTTTGTCCTTTTTTTTGCCTACAGGCCCCTTCTCTGGTTGCAACACCAGCATTTATCGGTTCAAAAAATCAAAATGGAGCGTATTTTTCTTCTGAAAAGGGCGGGGGGCAATGCCCCCCCTTCCTGTGCACACCACTGCAACTGCTGCTTTTCTCTCAATCGATCGCGGTTCATCGTCTTGTTAACACGATGGTTGGTCGCAGAGTCCACTAGTTGGTGAAACACTGGCTTTACGATTTTTGCAGTTTAACATTATCGCTAATATCCTTAGCCTAGCTAAAATCATAGCACTTCATGGAGACGACTATCAATGTCAACTCTCTGGAACAGAAGAGTTGCGCACAGGCTTCAAGGGCGTGCGTTGACTAATTGTCAACAGTACATCAGTCTAAGCATGAACCGAAATGCTTTGCGCCATTTCCTATCGGGGAAATATAATTTCGTTGGTTTGGTTTCTTTTGTAAGAATAAATCCCGAACCTAACCGAACACCCTCTGTTCGGCTACATTTAGTTCAGTTTGTTTAGTTCGAAACAGTCTTACATAATAACTTCAACACAGTGTACCCCAACAACATAGTGCCCCTGACTGTAGGCTGTAATGAGAGTACAGAGTTTTCTTTTATTTGTTGAGTCTTTTGGCCGATAAAGTTTCATTGATTTACTACTGCTCACACTAATATGTGGTACCGACGTAATTCTTGGCAGTGACCAATCTATCCATTGTAGGTTACTTGTTGTTGTTGTTTTTTGTTTTGTTTTTTTTTTATGTATTACCACAAAACTTATTTTTAGTATTTCTTCTGGAAAACTGTGTAATGATATAATTTTTTGATTTAAAATGAAATTATTGAAAATGAAAAATGCCAACTTTTCTTTTGTAGTCCTTTCAGCAATTAGAAGAGGAGCGCATTCAGCACGTCCGCAATTCCATGTGGGTGGCTACTAATTTAGGATCGGCTTTGTGCGTTAATGAGGATGAGGTATGTAAAGTGTGCGAAGTAAAGTGAGTAGTTTATCAATAACAAGTTCAATCTGCGCAAAAAAAATACTGCTACCCCAAGATTGTTTCTTCCTCATACAAGCAATCAAAAAATTGTTGACCTAAACTGAAGTTTTGGTTGTTTCTTGTTGTTATTGCCTAAATAAATAGAAAGTAAAATTAAAATTGTACAGTATGCTTTGGTATGAAAACATATTTCATATTAATGCTTTATTAAAAAGAAAAGTCCGTTTCAAGTTTGGAGTATTTTCAACCACATACGTGTGTTCTGATTAACTTACTAAAAGCCAGTACCGAGAAAATTTGAAATAACTTACACACCAAATGGTAATATTTCAACTGAAGTAAAATGTGGCAAGCAACTGAATGATAGCGTTCATTAAAACACCTAGCCAAACGATGCGTCATCAAAGACACTAAAAATTGTCATTTAGGGAACAGATCACGTCCGTTATCAAGAACAATAGTAACAGTTAATTACGTAATAAAAATACAATTTGGCAAAAACCATGTTGGAAGGATTACAAAATAAACCACAGGTAAGAGTATTTTTCAGTGTTCCTATCAAAACGTGGAACGAAACCATTAAAATGTAAAAAGAAAATACCCTAGAGTTGTGCTGGACAATAGTAAAATGTGAAGTGATGGTGTTCGTTTAATAACAACTTACTTGCGTGAAAGGACACGTTACCACTGCTGCTTGTTTTAACTTCAAAACAGACTATTTATTACAGAAAAACAAAAAAAAAACATATGCTTGATGCAGCACTCGCCTCCGTTCTACTGCACTTCCACAACTGGTATTTAACAAAAATACGGAAGTGTATTATGGCCATTACTGGCTGACCATTATAAGGTTGCTCACATGAGCCATACGCAAGTTTTTGCAAGCCTTTTTTTTTTTTTTTACACAACATTTGGCCGGTTGCTAAGTGAAACAAATAGAAATAATTAGGTGGGATCGACCGGGGTGCAAAAAAACGGAGTCCGAGCTACATATTATGAATACCCACAGAGTCGAGTCCGAGTACTGAACCACGTAGTGAATTTTCAATTTGTTGTTTAAAGTTTAGTATAAAATTGGCCAGTAATTTTTTCTTTCAAATTTTTAATAATAAACTTTACTATATTAAATAAAGTGAAGTTGAAAAATAAAATTGACCACTAATTTTTTGTTCCAAATTTCTTAATAATAAAGTGTAGCGTAAAATAAAATCCATTTTGGTTACTTAGGGTCTACCAATATGTTGGCTTTAAGGAAAAACAAAATGGAAATGAATTGAACAAGCATACTAACTTATTAAGTAGGCTAATTATTAATTAAGCTATTAACTAGGTATAATTACTAAGGCTGTACCGATTAGCATGTTTTCTGCCAGACAGATTGTGATCCGATCAGCCACAAATTGATTGGTGTACCGATCCGATTTAACCGGACCGATCGCTACCGATTTTTAACAGTTTTTTGTTTCTGGCTTACACAAACTTGTAGGCTAACGCAAACATTGGAATACATTTTTTTTTTTACCCAAATAAAAGTAAATATTTGTCCGTTAATAACCTTAGCCAACACAATGTAAAACATGTAGGCCTAGCCTAAATTAAAACAAAAGGTAACAAAATATGTGGTGAAACAGAATTTATTTATTGTTAAGGGCCTGGCAAAAATCGAAAATCTGTACGTTTTTGTTCGCCGAACCGATTTTTGCCGATCAGCACTAAATGTGCCAAAATCTGTTCGGTACAGCCTTAATAATTACCAATGAAGTGTTGCAGTATAAAGTTTATAGAAACATTTGTAGTTTCTAATTTCCATTAAGTCTACGTAAATTGTTAAGTTTACTGTTAATTCCTTTTTCTTCAAGTGTGTCCACCCCCAGCCTCTTTAAAAGTCGGAGTACATCCCTGCCTGATTGTCATAACTTATTATCGATCTAAGTTGTTACGTGAATGTGTACAAATTACAGTGTTAAACAAGTGTAAAGTACCGTACTTCTAAATTTTACATGGGGTTGGGGGTTTTATAAATTTTGAGACATTTGTGACAGGCCAAGTAACCTGACATGATGTATGGACGGCCCTTTTCAGGGTTCCTTTTTATTACATATATTTTGTTTTAGTACATGTATTATCTTACGGTGCAATTATTTTTCTTTAAGAATTGGTATTCGATATTGTTTATTTTCCAGATGTGTGAAGAGGTGAGGAAGGTCCTAGAAAAGTGTGATGTCGATACAGACATACAAACATTCATACGGCAGCGCCAGACTGGTTCAGACAGACCTGGTATGATTAATGCTCACTAAGTATTTTTTTTTTTTCTGAATCTTTTTTTGTGTCTCTATTGTCGTCTGTGTTGTTTGATGCGTTTACATACGTGAGTAATTTCTTTGTTAATGCGGCTGGTGTGGCAGGCAAGCGAGGAATAATGTAAGTATACTTTTGTAAAACCAATTGCTGTGAACCTATTTTGACTGCCTTCACTTAACAGTGGGCGTTACCTTCTTGGTGAATATGGCCCACTCGATCATGATTTCTGTTTTTAACCTCTTCAGCGTCAGAGACGTACACGTACACAAACACTAAAAAAAACTAAGGTCAAGGACAATAAGTGAGGTTGACAAGGGTTCACTGGGAACCCGAGCAATGCTACCAAGCACAGCCAAGTGGTCAAGGTGTTGGTTTCTGATCCAAGTGGATGCGAACTTGAATCACAGTACCAATCTATGTACACAT
Organism: Lithobius niger; assembly: GCA_023313725.1. NCBI lineage: Eukaryota > Metazoa > Arthropoda > Chilopoda > Lithobiomorpha > Lithobiidae > Lithobius > Lithobius niger. Next base: position 7,383 of record JAHWFP010182898.1, read on the forward strand.
AGCACTAAAAAACATCCTCTGGAGTAGTCCTGTCACTGAAGAGGTTAACCAAACTTTGCAGAAAGGGTTATAACAAGTCTCCTTGTGTCCAAGACTAGAGATTTCATTATGTTGGTTTATATAGGCTTAGTGTGTGTTTGCTCCTTTGTTTACTCCTTCGTTAGCTCTAATTAGGGGTGTGCAGTGTTAGAAATTAATGCTGTATTGATACTACTTACATGATGCCATATAGGTTCTATTGTGAGTTTAATGTTTAGTTGTAATAATGCTGTAGCATTGCTTTCCACAATATTTATTGAATATACAGTACTGTAATATGTATCTCTGGAGGTTTATGCTTGTAATATAACTAACTATAAATAACTGCATGAATGAGCGAATGCACATAGCTTTTACAACCTTTTTTTTTTAACTCTGTCTCATTCATATACTGTATATTCAAAGGCTTTTATTTTTATTTTATTTATTTATTTGAAATAACTGCAACGCCCCAAGGAGCAATTAAGCAGTATAAAAACAAGGAAAAAAAAGAAGCCCACAAGCGCCACAGACGCAAGGCAATCAAACAGTATGGCTGCAGATCATAGGCTGTAAAGTAGTTTTGAGCTTTTTGACGAAAACAATTTCAGAGTCGGTTTGAACAACCTCTTGGGGCAAATTATTCCATTCAACAATGGTGCGTGGAAAAAACGAGCCTGCAGGTACGTTCTTGCTGCACTGCAATCTTTTCACCTTTCTGGTGTGGTCATGGCGACCCACAAAGTCAGGGGCACCACAGAAGTCAATCGGATCCACAATAGTACCACCATTCAGAACGCGAAAAAACGGTTGCAACCTATGGAGTTTTCTTCGCTCTTCCATCGAGTTCCACAACATCTTGTTGCTTCCAGTGACACATGTCTCTCTCTTGTAATTGCCAGTGGCCATTCTCACCGCCCTACGCATCACTCTCTCCAGACAATCCGAAAGATACTTCGTGTAGGGATCCCACATAGCACTGCAGTATTCTAATTTAGGACGTGCAACAGTGTTGAACACTATCTCCCGAACTCTTGGACCAGAGACAGTGATTTCCCGCGGCCATCAATCACATTATTCCGCGGGAACAAATTGTCGTTTTCCGCGGCCAAATAAAAAGAGTTATATAAGGAGAAAAAAGTTTTGGTGTATGCTCGGTCGCTTAACTGCTAAAAAGGTGTAGTTGTTTGTTCACAACAATGTGTGTGCATCTCAACAATATAGAATTCACATAAAAGTTTAAATTTATGCTTTCACCTACTATTATGAATACCTAATTGTTGAAAAAGGCCAAAAATAAGACCAAATCCGTTAAAATCCGCGACTATTTGGAATTTCCGCGAAAAATCAAACTTTCCGCGATTTTTAAAATGGTCCCGCTCATGGTAAGGTTGGTATAACACTAAGAAATTTCAAGCTAAAACAATTACTGTTAATTCAGCGATTTTTTGAAAATTCCGCGATAGTGGAAAATCGTTGTCCCTGTCTTGGACTAGCTTGTTAAGTAGCCTGTGGAAAAACTTAATTTCGCCATTGACTTTGGTACAAATACCCTGGACTTAGTCAGACCACGACAGCTTTCTGTCGAGCATCACCCCAAGACATGAGACTTGAGTGACATTTTGCAATAAGTGGCCATTTATGGAATATCCAGGATCAGTGGCATTTCTTCTGTGTGAGATGGGTAGCAATTTGGTCTTAGATTCATTTAGTTTCATTTGCCAGGTGTCGCACCAATTGCTAACCTTGCACAAATTGGTCTGCAGAATTTGTCTATCATTATCATCCCTTATGACTCGGTAAATGTAAGTGTCGTCGGCGAAGAGCGGAAGACACAACCCACATTAGGTCATTTATGAATAGCAGGAACAAGATTGGCCCGCTCACGGAGCCCTGGGGTACACCAGATGTTACGGGCACCCTGTCAGATTTGCTGCCCTCCACCATCACGTACTGACTTCTGTTCCTTAGGAAGCAGCCGAACCAGCTAATCACCTTCTGACATATGTCATACGCTTCCATGTTCATTAACAACAGTTCATGTGGCACGGTGTTGAAGGCTTTGGCCATATCGAGTGAAACGACATCCACAGAGAAACCCAGATCGAGGCCCACAGCAATATCATGCACCATGGATGTGAGCATAAGTTCGCATGAAGCACCTTTCCTAAATCCAAACTGCTCCTGCGTAAGGAGTTTTTCTTCATCCAAAAACCTCACCATTCCACTGACAATAATATACTCGAGCATTTTACAGCAAGTGGACGTTAAGGCAACGGGCGTATAGTTTTTAACGTCACTTTTCTTACCTCCCTTAAAAATAGGCACCACTGCAGACACCAACCAATCGTCAGGAACTTTACCCTGATCAAGTGATTGAGCAAAAATAAAATACAAGAAGTTTGCACTACGTGTATCAGCAGTATTTGTGAGAGCAGTACATCCAATACCGTCGGGTCCAACTGCCTTCCCCTCCTTCAACCCATAAATCAAGTTTTTAATTCCCCCACGATTTATCACAATGTTCTTCATTGTGCTCGCGGTCTGCGAATCAAGACGATGTTTATCAGTACTAGGTGAAGAGCGTGTAAAAACAGACTCGAAGTAACGATTTAAAAGGTTTGCCTTGGAGGAACTATCAAATGCTTGATCACCAGTTGAAGAAACAAGAGTGGGTACACCACACTTTTTTGGGTCAATGCTTTTCACATACGACCAAAAACATTTGGGGTTGTTGGCAATGTCTTCTCCAAGGTTTTCCATGAACTTTCGCTTTTTATCTCGAATCTTATGTTTAATATCACTACGCAGAGACTTAACTTCTTGATTGATATTGTCACACATAGATGATTTAGCTTTGATGCGCATTCGCCGAGCCTTTTAACCGAATTAGTTTCCTGTCATAACAGAAAGACACAACTGAAGGCTGAAAACTTGACCACAAGTTGGGCTTAAATGTCTAATGATTCTTATAAACTTCAGTTATCCGAACCCGTAGAGTCGGACAGGGTAGGAAAGGGCGCCTATGCCATTTAGAGAAATAATGGGGGATGAGCGCCATGTAATTTACCAGGAACGGTATAAAGTGTAATTAAGTGATGGTGCATCCAACCTCAGCTAAGGCGTCTGGGAAGTGTTCTCTATGCATTATCTGGCGAAGAGCTTCAGGAGCCCGTCTTCACAAGGACAGTCTTTAATGCTGACTGCTTGCTTCATTTACCCTTTACCTTGTGATTTCTTTCTTTATTTAGCTTCAGGAGCCTTTGCTTATTTTGGTATGCTTCTGTCTTTTCTGGCTTCGGAGTGCATTCTTCAACGTACGTATATTTAAAGTAATGACTTTTTTATGAACTTTTTCTTGGGTGACGTGGGTCTTCTTGGGGGAAATGGCGGGGGAGGAGTTTAACAAAGGTGTTGAAAATGCAAGTAAGGGGAGGGAGAAAGATAGAGAAGGGCATATGTGCCTGAAAGAAAAGTTCTTCAGTAGAAAAGCATTAATTTTTCTTCTGGGGAGGGAAAAAAGAGAACGCCACCCAAGGGGCACCAAAAGTGTGGCAACCAAGGGGCGCCAAAAGTGTGGCAACCAAAGGGCGCCTGTGCCATGGCACAATGGCACTATGGCCAGTCCGAGCCTGAACCCCGATTATCCCAATACCCTGATTAGTCAAACTACCTTTGGCCAAGAAAATTGGCAAAGTTCAATAAAGAAACTGTTCGGCTTGCAGAACACGGGCTGCCTTGGGATGCTTACAGTGAGTGGCTATTTTTCTACAGTAATGTTTTTTACCAACTGCAAAGTTTTTGTTTGATTTTTTTTATTACCGTGCAAGTAGTTTAAAGTTGTTGTGAGTTCTCAAATAGTGACGATCGTCGACAGCGCTCCCTCAGTCCCTCGTGGGCTGCTATCGTGTGCCCCTAGCTGGCCATTCACAAGAGCAGCATGCAAATTAGTTTCAGTGGAGTTGACCTTGACTCACTTTGCCTGACATCACTTGTTGACTGGCCCCCAACGTGTTTAGCGGTCACGTGACACGAATGAACCAATCGGAGCTGGCGAGACTAGAGGAATCGCAAACGGATTTTGAAACGGAACAGTTTATTTGAGGTTAAGACGGCGGCATTGAAATGTCTACATTAATGGCAGCAGGAAAAGGGGATTTCCCCTAGATTACCGGATTTCAAACAAAGCAATGTGGCGGCCGAATGTTGCGTGGCTAGTTAATGAGTTGAGATTGCTTGTACCAAGTTCTACCGTATGTTCATCAAAGAAATCAATTTCTCATCAATTTTCACACGCCACCAACAAAAATATCAATTAAGGTAATAATGAGAGGTTATGATAGGCGTACTGCAAGATTAACTACTGTAAATCATGTATTAAATGCCATTGGACTTATGCAGTTCATTTACCTAAAATCTGCAGTTGATGTTAAACAAAGCCTAACCCATTTTCTAATCTTACTTTATGTGGTTAAAACTTTTTCTAAGATTGTTGGAAAGGTTATTTGTTACATCATTTTAATTGCTAGAGGAAAGTAGGAGGGGAAGGGGCAGAGGACATGCCCTACGAAGAGGGGCAAGTTTACAGAGGAAGAGTCCACTATTACCTCTGAAAGGGAGACGAGGCCAGTAAGCAATGTGGGCATTCTTTCCATTCATAGCATGAAGCGTCTGCAGTAGAAACGGGATGATTTAAGGGATGGGCGTATATCACCATTTTCACCCTAAAGTATTTTAGTGAGGGTGGTCAATAACTTTGCCTGGGCTTTTAATACACGATGTACTGTACCTGCATATTTTTACCCAAATGTAAGTGATCATTCACAGGTCTTTAATTAAAAAAAAAAAAATTACCATTTTAGTTTAACAGAAACATAATATTTTTATTGTATTTAATTCCTTCATTGTTTACTTCTTATTGTTGTTGTTCTTGTTTTTGTCTGACACGGTTTCAGAAAAAAACTACTGCACTTTTTAAAATCTGAAACATGATCTAAACAAGAAATTTCCTTGGGCTTCATCCTCACAGAGACCACTTTTTCAATTGGTCGAGCCATTCCGGAGTTACATTGTTTTACATTGTTTTAACCATCGTTATAATTAGGGAACTTTGCCACTCAGCAAATGCCAGATTCATTCTTTGTGTACGTGTTATGTCTTGCTACAAGGTTGATTCTTGAAGGGTAAAATAAAAGAATTCGTGTTTCAGCTAAACGATATAGTTTTAAACCAAACTAACTACTAAGCAACGTTGTTAATTTCGAGGCCTTCAGCCTCGAAATTGGCAACCAGAAACGATAGAATGTCGTATTTATTTTGTAGATTCAACTTTAACTTTAACTCATCAGCATTAAATCACCCCTTCCGGGTATTAAAAAATGCGAAATAAATAATTAAAAAAAAAAATAAGACAGATAGAATAATCAACAACAACTAACACCGCCAACGACATCAAACACTTCATTCATTGAGAGGGTATAAAATCACAAAAAAAAAACAGCGAAAGGCACAATGGACCGCTAGCCTAGTCGTAAAAGTACACAAGTTCTGGCTGGTGCACCAGCGAAGTGCTTATCGAAGGCATTCTTTAAGGCATTGGTGCTTGAGGCAAGTACAACAGGTTCCGGAGGTTGGCGTTCCAAATGTGAATAACCCGTGCAAAGAAGGTGTGACGTGCCCATTCGGGTCGATGATAGTCAACCGTTTCAGCGGATGGCCTCGTGTATGTGCCCGGGTATTAACCAAGAAGTGAGAGCGAAGAACAGGCCCTCCGTAGCCCTGTTGCATAATCGTGTAAAGGGTTATAGTGGCACCTCTAATGAATCTTCACCACAGGGAAGGCAGTTTTAGGATTTGCAGGCGTCTTTGATACGGGATGCCAGACAAATTCAAAACACACTTAGTAGCCCGTCTTTGCACCCGCTCGAGCGCTCTGAGGTCCTTTTTGTAAAAAGGGCGCCACAGATCAGTAGCGTACTCGAGGATAGGTCGGACGAGAGCGAGGAACAGTTTCATGTAAACCTCCGGACGGCGCGAAGAAATAGTGCGGCGGATCATGAGGGAGACCATGTTGGCCTTCTTGATAGTGGAGGCAACGTGAGTGGAGAAATTTAGGTTGTTATTGATAACTCACAGGCCCACTGATGCCGGGACGCACCCCAAAAGTAGTCCCTTTCGGGGTTGCATCGACGCAAATGTATCACAACTGTTTTCTCGGGATGCATCGGGAGTTTCCATGTATCGCACCATTCATGCATCCTATTTAGACCATGCTGAAGGTCATTGCTTTCATTTCCAGTGTTAAGAATAGCGCATGTTTTTGAATCGTCAGCGAACATGTTCATTGAAACAGAACGAGGAGTTTCCAAAGTTGTTAAAACAAAATAGAAACAGTAGGGGTCCCAAAACCGAACCCTGAATTGTACCGCTTGTCACAGGCATGGCCTTCGAATGATGCCCATTAACTGCCACAAACTGTGTCCTATTTGACAACCAATGTTCGATCCTGGACAGAATTGGGCCCACAACTCCATACAGCCGCAGTTTGTGAATAAGAGGGGGTGGGAGATTGTCAAAAACCTTAACACAATCCATAAAAACGCATCAACAGGGACATTGTTGGCTAAAGCAGTAAAGATATCGGAGTAAAATTCAAGAACATTGGTAACAGTTGATCTGTTTGGTCGAAAACCATGTTGCCCATCGCTCAGAAGTCCTTCGCTAGTCGTAAAGGTAAAAATGTGCTGGTAGATGATTGACTCAAGCCCTTTTCCCAGGTGCGAGGTGACACTAATCGGACGATGTTCAAGCTTTCAAAGCTGAGCTGAATTATCAAAGACTGTAACTTACGCAAAACCAAAATTCGTCATAGTTCCACAATTCAAACTTGCAAATTTTCGACTATCTACTGATAGACTTCTTCAGGCAAGAGTCATGAGACTTGCACAACAACAACCCATCAGTAGATAGTTGAAAATATGAACTTCGACCAAAGTAATTCTGCCGAATTAACAGTATTTTCGATGAGCTGAATTGTTTCAAAGTGGGCTGCAACAATCGACTGTTTGCATAAACCTTTGTAGTGCGACGCATAGCTGTAAAAAAGGTACACGGATTACAAACAGAAACTTCAAGTGTGCCATAAAAAAAGGGTTATATGATAGAAGTTTCACTTTACTTGTTAAAATGTACACGGATAAAAATTGATGATTTTTAATTGAAATAAGCAAATGTACAATTGAGAAAATTGCATCTGTTTTAGCTTTACGAATCATATATGTAAAACGTTAAGCACAACAGCACTTAAACAGATGCAATTTTCTCAATTGTACATTTGCTTATTTCAATTAAAAATCGTCAATTTGTATCCGTGTACATTTTAACAAGTAACGTGAAACTTCAATCATGTAACTCCTTTTTTTTTATGGCATACTTGACATTTTTGTGTGTAATTTAGTTACATTCATACAGGTTTTTATCCCAGAATACCTCCCCAATTAAATTTTTTTATTATTGTCTGCTTAAGAAGAAAATTCCTGACAGATTGAAAATCTTTCCTCCCTTTGCACCAACGTCCACATGATATCCGGATCCAGGCACTGCACTTGCATAGTGTGGCGGTCATCTTTATGGTCAGGACGCCCACTGGTATATTCATGTTTTCGTATCGTCCTTGCTTTTTGCACATTTGTTCGTGCTGTCACTGTCCAGGGTTGACGAATTTGAATTTGTTCTTCATTTTGAGTTGTTCCTCACTTTGGGACTGTGTTTTCCTCTTTACGGCTTTGTCCGAGATTAATGTTGTGACGACGTCAGATAGGGCTATCCGATGTACTCACTTTAAGCATTGCGAGTTAGACAGCCATGAGCTTTGGCCCTGCAGACCATGTAGCCATAATATTAGACCTTGTGCTGCGTGGTTTTTAATTCTTCTGGAACATTAGGATCCCTCCTAAATGCGATGCTTGTATGCTACGAATGAAACAAATCCAAACAAAGCATGCCTCGATGAGGCTCCTCTGCCAGGTTATAAGTCTCCCGGATGCTGCGGCGCACCTTATGCCTTACGGCAGATGGAGAGTATGTCCCCCACACTAGTACAGGAAGGATCACTGGAAACCAGATCCCTACCCGCATCAAGAAAGGATATCGATGTTACAAGCTTTCCACCATCAGAAACTGTGGTGGTATGACCCTACGTATACTGCTTCTAAAGTTCCAATCAGAGGAAAAACCCTCAGCGATCCTTATCACGGATGCATCTACCACTGGATGGGGCGCCCAAGCCAACTCTGCACCTGCTGCTGGAATGTGGACTCTAACAATGCTAGCTACACATCCACCGTTAATCAACCTTGCCAAGTATCGTTTCCAAGACCTGGAAGGGGTGAGCGAGAAAACCACTGCTGTTGCTCATTTGAACAAAGGAGGAGGGAACCACTCAAGGAATCTCAGCCTGCAAGGCAAACCAGATATTCCTTATGGCCATTCTATTGAAAATCAAGATAACATTACTTCACATTCCTGGGAACTGGAATGTTGTGGAGCACCAGCTGTCCAGACAAGGCAAAGTCCCAACTACAGAGTGGACACTAATCTATCATGCAAGGATATGTTTGCCTTAAGGGGGAAGTTCGATGATCAACCTCTTCGCCACAAGTTCCAATCAGCAGCTCCTAACTACATGAGTTCCGTCCCAGACCCTCAAGCCTAGGCGACAGACGCTTTGACAGCAACGTGGACTTACATGTTCACCTACATCTTCCCTCCTTATGTCCTTGTACTGATCCGGAAGAAGATGGAAAAGACGGATGGAACTTTCATCCTCATCGCTCCATATTAATCATATCAGCAATGATTTGCTCCTCTGATAGAGCTTCTAGTAGACTAAGTAACCAAGCAAACTGCCTATGGAGGAGAATTTACTCATTCAGAAGAAAGGAATGATCATCCACCAAGCACTACCAACCCTAAAATTTCACTTCTTCCTACTACCGTCCAGCTTCTCCAGGCAGAGAAGGCCTTTCGGAGCAATGTGCCAACGCATCGTCTGCCATCCTCGAGATTGATACTTAAGATCTGTAAAGGCAAGTGGCTGTGGTGACATCGTTGTTGTAGTGTAAACCAGACTGATCCCCTCGGTGCCGATGCTAGCTCAACTCAAAGAGCTCCTGAACCACCTCTTTTTTTCTGGGGTGAATATGTTCGCCATTAGAAGTAATCTTTCGGTCATCAATTCAATACTTAACACACCTCTATCGTATACGGGTTTAGAATGACCAGCCTATCAGAGCCTTTCGCATAAAATGACCATTCATGAGGAAATTATTTCCTTAGTTAGATCTTCCCTTTGTGTTGACAAGCCTCTTAAAGGAATCCGACTAACCACTGGAACAAGCCTCATTAGGACTCCTGACCTGCAAGACTGTCTTCCTGCTCGCCCTGGCTTCTCTTAAATGCTTCAGCGAGCTTCAAGCCGCCAAATTGGATGAAGCTTACCCAAGATTTGGTCTAAACTACAGCTTAGTGAGACTTATCCCACAAGTTTTTTTCAGAGCAAAGACACAAGTGGCCACAGAAGTATCAACGTCCTTCTCGATTCCAGTGTTGGGTCCCATTGCAGCTTATGAAGAGACGAGATTGCAGTGCCCTGTTGAGAGCGATGTGCTTCTACCTCGATGCAGCTATGACACCGAAGTAAAGAAGTAGCGATGTGCTTATTCCTCTCCTACAGATCCTATACAGGAAAGCAATTCCAGCCATGATTGCTTCCTGGATCCACTCTGTAATAGGATTTGCCCACGAAAACGCATGTTGAATCCACCACCTCTGACAGTGTCAAGGAAACCTCCTATGAGATTCGAGCCCTCCTCCGCCTTTTGGGCTGCTTACAATCAAGTCCCATTAGATGAAAGCCTTCAGGCTGCCTCTTGGAAGTCTTGACTACCACCTTCACTTCACACTACCTTCTCGACATATTCTCCCAAGCGGCTGATTTGTGTTCCCTTGGACCGCTCTCCGTGCTCCAGAAGAGCAATCGCAAGGAATCCACCAATTAACACAGTAGGCGACGACGGCAACAGCCCTCCATCCAGTTTGTTGAAGTCTCAACCACGCAAAATTTTAATTAGGGAAGTATTCTGGGATAAAAACATGTAACTTACCATTCCCCAGCGTGAATTGGTAAATTTGTTTTTTTACCCTAGAAGACCTATGCAATCACCCGCCCTGCCTTCCCTCATTATTCCCACAGCTCGTGCGCCAAGACAATAAATGTGGTGCCACACTGTGTGCCAGTGCCTGGATCTAGCTATAATTAGTACGTCGGAGTGATGGAAGCAAAGACTTTTAACTCTGTCAAGGATTTTGTCTAAAGTAGTCAATAATGCAAAACTTTAATAAGGTAGGTATTCTAGGGATAAATATAGATATACCATTTCAGGCTGGGAAATTGTAAATCACATGGCTTTTCCCTTACGTACAGTACGGGTGGTTTATTAACATTAATAGGATTACCCAAGTTTTCCATTATCCGAACTACCCTTGGTCCCAATTCGGATAACTAAGGTTTTACTGTACTGAAATGGTAGACTAGGTTCATATTTTTCATGACTGCTTCTTGGTTTCACTGAACTCCATGATACTTTTTTAAAGATATTTAGAAGTTATTCATCTCAACAGCTTTAAAGATTTGTAAGAATATAAGATACGGTGTTCTAAAAATGAAAGAAAACACTGGGATGACTGGGATTCGATAGCTGCCATTTTCTTGTATTCCGACAGGCTGTTTCGTTAGCCCGTTGTCTTGTGATTTATTGTTTATTATCCGTTCAATGTTAAGAGTTTGCTGCTTGTTAGGTGAAATTCTTAAGATCGTTTTTTTTTTTAATAAAATTCTGATCTAATTGTAACTGATTTGTGACGTATTTCTTGGGATTTGGAAAGTTTATCAAGATTTACTTTGCTCCAGTGGGCATAGAATACGAGAATTACTTTGGTGGTCAGTCCGAGAAGAACGGAAACCCTCCCTTGTTCCAACCCAAGACGAGGATTTTCGCCCAAGACATCGCCACTCGAATCCAACCCAAAGTCAACGTTTCACTGACAAGCCTGTCTTCTCAGAACTACAATGAAAATAATGAAAGTAAGCATCAAGCCTGTGTGCGTGCGTGCGTTAACCACCAATGTACTTGATTTACATTGAAGTAATACGTGTTGTCATTTTTTTTTAGATACAGAAACCTTGGAAAATAATTTGTACGATGCCGATTTCGAACCAAAACCGCAAAAAGAGAAAAAAGTTTACCGTGTGGTGTATGATTTTGAAGGCCGGGTAAGTATTCTTTCCAACTTTAGAGACTGGTCATTATTTATGGCTTGGGATGGGAGTGGGGGGTAGGAATGAAAACTTTCTAGGCACTCCAAAATATCTATGATTTTGGACCACCCCACACACTAGTAAGGGTGAACATTTTTCTCTACTGGAGGTGGTGGGGGAGAATTAATGTAGTTTGGGGAAATGGTAGCCTACTGACCAGTTGCCAAAAATTTAATTCTTTTAACCCCCAGAGAATTGGTTGTTTGTGTTAGTGCCTTGAGATGATGCCTGAATCTGATAGAGATTGTCACCTGCATGATATGAGGTGGAACAATTTGTGCACCATGTCTTCAAAGCCAACAGTTCTAATTAATAGCGAAAATTGAAGTTCGAAGGCGATCAGATATCGCCCTATGGTTAGAACTACGGTGGTATCTGATCACTTTCGTACCTCGTAACTTTCGTTCTTGATTAATTAAAACGTTCTTGGCAAATGCTTTTGCAGTAGTTCAACTTGCGACGGTCCAAGAATTTCATCTCCAGCATCGCAATACGAATGCCTCTGTCTGTTCTTATTAATCATTGTCATGGATTCTGAAACCAAACGAAATAGCACTGAGGTCCTATTTCATTATTTCATTATTAAAAAATTCAAAACAATATCAAAGTAAGAATTAAAAATCAACAAACGGGTAGTCTTCAGTTTATCAAATTTATCTTGGTCACCAGTTAAACAGCTTGCTTTTGGCAGGTCACACACATGTTAACAGATAATGTGTGACAATTGTAGGTTTCATTTGTGACTGTTCTATGTGCTTCTTTGTGTATGGTAAATTCTGATGCTATGTCTGGCATTTAGTTATGGAACGAAAACACAAGCACTGTCCCCAGTGGCCTATTCTTCAGTGATAAATTCTTCCCATCACATTGGGTCGAGCATGATATTTAAGTAATGTGTTCTCATTGGGGGTTCTTCACATTGCGTTGGATTCAGCCTAATAATTGTGTAATGTGTTCTCATTGGGTTTCTTCACATCAGATTGGATCCAGCCTGATATTTGAGTAATGTGTTCTCATCGTGGGTTCTTTACATCACATTGGTGGATCCAGCCTGATTGGAGCGAAGCGAGGCCGAAGGCCGAACGGAGCTTCTATTTGAATACATTCAAATACAACCTTTGTGACCGCATCGCGAAATAACCACTGCATCAATTAAAAGTACACGTAATGAACTCGACAATGTTCAGATTCTTGCGTTTCATTTATTTTGTTCAAGTCCTAGATCACAGTGGTAACACAATATGCAGTAACTAACAAACAATTCGTATCAGAACTGGTGATAATGCAACTCAATAAGAA
>JAHWFP010182899.1:0-14714 GCA_023313725.1 Lithobius niger
TATGAAACCAGTCAAGACGAGAGTTGGTGACGTCATTACTTCGAAACCAAAACAATGGCGTGCTTTTACGACGCCCGATTATAATATTGCTTTGCTCTGATTACACGGTATAACAAACGTTGCGATTTTCAGTCGCATTGTCGATTGTATTTAGGTAGCTTGGGTAACACTTTTCTTAGGTATTTAGGTAGCTCTTTAATCGGAGCGGTACGGCTTACGTTTGATGATGACTGATGAGTATTCGTTCGTTTGCTAGTCCCAATTTTGTGTCGTTTCATCAGCATAATCAACAGCCAATGAGAATGGAACAATCAGTAAAATTAGCGCGAAATGGAGTAACGTCGGACACGTTTGAGATTTGGTGTTAAGTCTCTCACTGTTTCTCGCGCTGCTGCTTAATACTGAGCAGGCCGACCCAATAGAACGTCCAAATGTCCCTGTGGTCTCCCACAAGCAAACCACAGATCTACACAATGTCTCACTTGGAGAAAGTGGTTTGTTTCCATTCTCATTATGCCCATATTACGGCTGTGACGTCACCTTCCGGAATTGTCGGATACTTTCGGAAACCAAAACTGCTTGTCGTTAGGATTTGGAGCTTACGTTTTAACTTCGTTTATGAACGGCATAAAAATCATGTTTAGGCTTATACTTATGACGAAACAGCAATGCTGAAGTAATCGAAATTACAGATAGGGAGACGGAATGCGATGGGGGCTAGTATCGCTATGGCAAAATAGAGAAAAACATCGTAAACACCGTGAATAGAAAATCGACATCGTAAATCGAAATCGAAACTGTAAAACGAAATTACTACGGCGAATCGTTTTACGGAAAGAAAGCAAAAAAATCTCAAACCGAATTTCACTCGTGCTTTTATGAAATGTATAATTTGTGTGATTTAGCACTTAATTCCTTTCCAGCAAATTAAAACCTGGAAAGGAGTTTCGTTTTAAAACCAACAAGTGGTTCAAACCAAGTGGTTAAAACCGGTTTTTACCATAATTTTTACCGTCCCGGCTAAAAATTGGTTTTTGCCACTTAGTCCAAAAATATGGCAAAAGTCGACTTGAAGTAAGTTGAAGAAAAAAATATTGTGCCCTACAATAGTCAAATATTGGAAAATTAAAAAGCTCCCCTTGAAAACGTCGCATCCTTGAATTTGAAAATTCATTATTCACGTCTTATTTACCTATCATAATCCTATTTTCACAGTGAAAGATTATCCTTCACACAATACCTATGAAAATATACGCAACTGACTGTCGAAAATTTGCATAGATATTGTGAGAAGAATATCTTTTATTGGGAAAATAAGCGTATGAAGCGGATGGCTGGTTTTTTGGCAAATTGAGCCGGTAATAACCGGGAAAAAAAACCCGATAAAAACCTTGTTTTGGCCAAAACTGTTCTTGCCGGCAAAAACCCAACGCTGTCTAAAACCTACAAATTGTCGATAGTAGCACTAGGAGAATTATAGCCAATACTGGCCCGTTTCATTTCTTCGAGGTCTCTTCGGAAATTGGCCAAGCAAATCACATCCGTGAATTTTTGTACGTTGCCAAATAGCGGCCAAATAGCTGCCACTGGCAAAGAGCTTAGTAATTCACTAACTTAATATCTCAGTAATCACCCAGAATGTAGCTTACACGTACAAACTAGGGCCGTCATCAGTTCCACTGTTGACGTAATGGAGCGGGCTCCGCTTTCTTTGCTGTTTGGCTGTCAGTCGGTTCGGAACGGATTTGCCCTGTAATTTCTAAACAATAAGAGACAGCTGCTTGGGGTTTGGGCCATTGGAAAGGCGGTGAAAAAACCGTGAAAAGGGTGTATTCAAACGTCCAAATCGGTCGACGATAAGTAAAAATATCTTGAATTTGGTTTATTACCGCCTAACGCCGCCTGTTTATCATCAACAATCAATCTTTTAACAATTGGATGCCTTGAACAATTAAAAACGGCTTCGCTTCTCGTTGTTGTTTTGAATTTGGCTCTTGCTATTGGTGCCATTTTGTCACCCTGACAAAAACAACGGTTCCCATGTCTGATTCCGGATTTTTCTTTTGATAAACCTTGTCCGGACTCCCGTGCTACTGCATGCAAAGTTTGGTTTGGACAGTCCTTGTGGTTTTTGCGTGATGCGCGGTCTAAGATTACATTGGTGTGTCTTCATAGCGGAGGTACGCTCCAGTAAATAAATTTCCGTATAGCCTTTTGTCACAAAACTGTTAAATTTCTCCACTGCACATAGCTCTTCAGTAAACAGTGACGTGTTCGTTTATCCAGAAAATGTTGCAAGGAAGAGTTGCAGCATTGTTTTGTACTGGTGGTGTCGCCCTCGGTTGACAGAAAGCGGCCACAAGACAAATCGATCGCATCAGTAGCGTATGCTATTTTTCATCCAAGATCCGGCCGGTATTG
Source organism: Lithobius niger (assembly GCA_023313725.1). Taxonomy (NCBI): domain Eukaryota; kingdom Metazoa; phylum Arthropoda; class Chilopoda; order Lithobiomorpha; family Lithobiidae; genus Lithobius; species Lithobius niger. The sequence continues at coordinate 2,422 of JAHWFP010182899.1, forward strand.
TGGTAGAGCCCTGGATCAGTGGAATTGACAGAGTAATTTTACCACCATCCGGTTTTACAAAATGAAAATTCTTTCTAATTAGTTCTGCCTGAAAAAATGAATGAAAGCAACCTTGTTACATTTTTTTTTTGCGTGCAGACTCCTGCCTAGTACTCCTGACTTTTTGAATTTTTAAAAAAAATCCCTCATCTTAGTGTATTTCAATTGAGTTTGCATAAAGAAAAAGTGCGGTAGCATTAAAAAAATAATAATTCCGGCCCACCACATCTCTTCTTGCAGGGTAAGTCGTAATTAAATTAACTGAGCTAATTTTACGAAACTGGGGAGGATTATTAATCCTATTTTTCGTCAAATTCTTTCCACTAATGTTGACGAGCGTGGCGATCGATACAACAGCTCACGTTCAATTTAATAAAACGCTACCATAAAACGACGCGTAAAAATAAATTAAGAAATTTAAAAAAAGATTGAAAATCTGTAAGAATGCCTTATAAATTAGCAGAGCCCGATTTTGACAGGAACCTGCTTTAAACATTTTAGCTTTAGCAGTCCCCTTCTTCTAACCGCAAATTACATTTTCATTGAGTAGACATTGCCCTTGAGTCACATAAAGTAGCATGTTTCAACTGCCTAAATATAGAAAATTTGGTTAGCTGTACCATGGCCACGAAACTATTCGGCCCGACCTACAACAGCATTAGGGGGTGCACAAAATGGCCACCACGAGTGACCCATTTCATTTCTTCGAGGTCTGTTCGGCAATTGGCCAAGCAAATCGCATCGGTGAATTTTTGTACGGTGAGTCCCGCCCTCTATTGCCAAATAGCGTCCACTGACAAAAAGCTTAGTAATTCACTCATCTAATCCCAGTTTTCACCCGTACACGTACAACAATAAGCTTCCGTATATAGAGCAGCGTCAAGTGACGTCATATTGCAACAAGAGCGATACCTGCAAGGGGCACTGGATTGAAATGGTGGGTTAAACAACGGCACTTGTAGTCAAGCCAGTGCTTTGAGAGTGAGTTTCGTAGGCTTAAAAAAACCGTTGTGTTCTCCAATCCCTTATGCTGCTTAGGTTGTAATTGGAAAATAAAGATCCCACTTGCTTAAAAATGTCAGCAACTGCCAACAAATCGAAAAAAAATCGCTCGTTTTAGGCCTAAGAAATCCAGTCTAATAGCATTGGCTTCAGTAAAACGCCCTTCTTTTCCCCGACCAGTGCACCTTGCAGCTAACCCAGTAACTGGCTCCACCATAGAGTTATATACAATAATACTACGTCGTGTCACTGCCCTATAGTCTTCTACCACAAAGCTATTAAATTTCTCGACTGCACATATAGCTGTTCAGTAAATAGCGACATGTTCGTTTATCCAGAAAGTGTTCCAAGAAAGATTGGCAGCATTTTTTGTACTGAAGGTGTCGCCCTCGGTTGACAGAATGCGGCAACAAGACAAATAAATAGCATCAGCGGCGCGTTCGGCGGCCATCTTGTCCAACGCAGTCGCGTATACTATTTCTCATCCAAGATCCGACTGGTACAGTAGAAAGGTCTGGCTATACACAGTGCCTTTACTGCAATCTGGCTCGCATTGCAGCCGGTGCAGGAGCAGCTAAATAGGTTTGGCTTTAACCCCAGATATAACCACATACTGTGGCGAAATGTTGGACATTAACATTGGCCTTTACAATTTTCAGAGAATTAGTTATGGTGAGATAATGTACGTTAGTGTAAATTATTTTTACGTTATCCGTTTCTGATGGTACTTTAGAAACGAACTGTGTTTAAATGTGAGAATTGGCATCTTTCATCATTTAATTCAGCCTTAATTTCAGCCTGATTTCGATAAAAGTTAGATTTTATTACTAACATTCACAGAAAAACGGAACAACAGTCATTACGATTATCAAGAAATTGGTTCCCCGATGTGACCCAAAATTGAACACTAATTGATCGCAATTGTTTTTTGCTGGATTCTTACGTGTGTATAAATAGGTGTATAGTGTGCGCGGCCTATCTTGAGTTCGCCGCAGACGAACACAGATAATGGATTGTACGTTTTTGGTAGCAGAGTGCCTTGTTGATATCCAAGATGGTTACAAAAACAATGGCGGCCATCGACTAAAGTCGCCCCCTACAGGAAGACGTAGCCGCTCATAAAATACTTGCAGGACTCAAGATACGCCGTGAACATAATAACTATTATTTTTCTTTTATTTTATTCGGATTGATATTGGTTCAGGTTTAGATTAGTGGGTTTTTTTTTTTATTATTATACGTAAAATGTAGGATTCTTACAGTTGGTAATCCATTGCTATATGCAAATTTAACCCAGTTGTTAACAATATTAACGTACTGAAAGAGCTTACGAATGAAAAGATCAATATGAACAAAAGGCTCTGTGGCTGAAAAGTCACTTTCTTTGAATACCTATGAGACCTTTAACCTAAAATCTCTCTAAGCTTTTAATCTAGGCTTTTAAATTTAAATTAAAGCTTTTTTATCTAAATAAAAAAAAAATAGACGGTCACATCGCCATCAGGGAATTAATTTTTTTTCAAAAAGGGAACTTAAAATATAATATGGTGATATCCACTTTACATCCAGTATGTTTCTTAAATATAAAGTTAGTGAAAACGCAACATTGTTCCAACAAACCAACCAAGAAATCACTATTCTTTGTAGGTACCCTGTACACTTTTATTAAATTAGAGTATAACAGCATTAACTTTGTGTACATGTTTGGTATGCATGCACAGTATACACGTGTATCATGTATTATTGTTAGGTGTAGCATGGAGTGATGTATCAAACTGCCAATTTAATTCAAAACCTATTACGTAAATGGCCTAAATCAAAATATTCCTCCATACGCAGATGGTTCTAGACATGTTAGCAGCTAAATTATTTACGTTATTGTTCAACAACAACACCAGCAAATGAAACTTCCAAACTTTCGAATTCCATCCGAGTTGTTCAACAACAGCCTCAAACCAAACTTGAACAATAATTTGCAAATACGACGCCCTACAAACGTATAATAAGCAAAAAAAAAAAAACTTCGAGGTTCTTACGTGTTTTTATTTATTTATTTTTGGATAACCGATAAGAAAATTGCTCCAAAAAGAAAGAACCCTAAACGACCAACCAAATTACCATTTTCCCAACGGGGAAAATAGAATCGTTGCGCAATCAGCGGCGAAATTGGTCATTAGACTTAACGATTCGCTTCAAAAGTTACCGTTGTACAAATTCCTGTTACACGCCGAAACTCCCATTGTGGAAATTTTATGATATCGTCCTAAACCACACTCCCCCATTCGGGTCGGCGAACTAGCGAGGCGTAATGGAGAATTATCCATTTTCCGTCTATGATTAATGCTTCTCTGACCGAAGAGGGGATAATTTACGAATTCCCGAGTGGCATCTCTATGCATTATCTACGCTCTTTGACATTATCGATTACCTCGGTTTCCGATTGGCTGCTGCTAGAGGAATTTTAATTTCAACAAGCCCGGATGCCGTTGCATGGCAGTTCCATTATTTCTCACTCAGCTCTAAATGGCACCATGTTTAATGCAATTTATCCTTGTAATCCTCGCGCAACCCCATCTCGCTCCCTTAAGCTCATTTTCATTGAGTTATCAGCATGGCTCCATCCATTTGTTTTTACTCCTTCTTCGCTGACATAACTGACATTGGCTGGTGTCATAGGTCCTTCGACTCACAATGAAATAGCATTTTTTAAATTCAGTTTAATCTTGTAAGATGTAGAAGGAATCTAATCAAGTTTGTGTTCTCTGAACCGGTTTTGGGAATGCGGCTTTCTTAGAATTGGATCCAGAAAACTAGATTCAAGTCCGATCAAACTAGTTTTCGTCAAATCACCGCAAAAACAGGTGCTAAGCCTGAAGGAAGCAGGAATAGCAACTACAGTATGGAAAACCAAATGCGTTAGATTAATGATAAATAACTCCAGATTTAACCTACTTCCATAGGATTTTGGAATTGTTGGTTACTGAGGTATAGGCTCATCCTACAAATAAAAACTTCGCCAACAAGCCACGGCTTGTTCGACTAATTGTCAACGAAATCTTGAAAAGTTAAGGGGAAGTTGCAGGGCTAAACAAAACAACTGAAGGGGATGCGCTGATTGAGTGAGCGAAGCGACCGAAATCGGCGATTGTTAGCCAGTGTGTGCAAAAATGGGATTGAAGCATCTTAAACAGACGGTGCAACTTTATGTATGTTCACAGTCCTATGAAAGTTGTGATATCCACCCAAAACCGAAACGGGTAGAGAAACCCGCCAAGTTTCCAAAAACGGTCGGCCTCTGAAGGTAGTGATCCACCAGAGAAAGGCCGCCAAGGTTAATCCTATTAGCCAAGTTAATCGCACCGAATAATACTTTAACCGTTAAATGAAAACTTGAAGATTGCTACCGCTAGTAGCAATCTTCTAGTTTTCATTTAACTTTCGAACTATTAGTATGTGCTATTACCTTGGCTAATAGGATTAACCTTGGCGGCCTTTCTCTGGTGGAATGATATCACTACCTTCAAAGGCCGACCGTTTTTGGAAACTTGGCGGGTTTTTCTACCAGTTTTGGTTTTGGGTGCAGGATAAAGGCTTCGCCGATACAGTTGGAGGATATTGGCATGTAGGCTCATTCTTCGAATAAAAGGCTTGGCTGATACAGTTGTTGGATGTTGACTTAGGCTCATCCTACGATAAAAAGTATTTAGTCATGTGAAACCGTCGTTATTTTCGCACTTTGTACCTATTTATATGCTTTTTATCAAAAGTTCATCGTGTCATTGGCTTGAAAGTCAACTTATCACAAAAATTACCATTATGCGCACGTTGAAAATTAAACAGGGTTTTATACTACTGCGGATTTCTTATTCACAGGATTTGTGTAACAGTTTATAATGTTGTGAAACCACAATAGAAATAAGTTGTGTATCTAGCCCAAATTCAGTAGTTATTAGATAAACGATTTACTAGAGAACTGAGTTAAATCATTCGTGAATACCTGAATTACCATAAAGTTAGAAATTTTATTATCACAGATTATTCTTATTCTGAAGATTAGTATATTAATCTGCAAAATTTATCCTAGCAAGAAAATATGTTGTACCGGCCTACTGAAGAGACGCATTCTGGTTACGTTCTGCTTGTATAATTACAGTTGGATGAGAAAAAAAGGAAAGTTGAGGTTTTTTTTTATTCATCATAAACTTAGTAGTTTTAACTTAGCATAAAATAGTATACGGGCTGTAAAAAAGTCAGAAAACACACAACCTTGTAGTACCGTCTTACTGATTATTTTGTAGTTGTTGTTGTAAATTATACAAAGTTATACAGACAGCCACACTGTATTCCAGAGTGAGACAGTTTAATTGCTGAAAATGCAAGGTTTTGACATTTCAGCAGAATCAGGTAATTGGTATAGTCCATTTACAATTCTACACATCCTAAAGTGTCTGTGGTCTATCTTGAGTTTGCCGCAGAACGAAGTATCGATTGTACGTTTTTGGTAGCAGAGTGCCTTGTTGATATCCAAGATGGTTCCAAAAAACAATGGCGGCCGTCGATTAAAGCCGCCCTCTCCAGGAAGACCTAGTCACTCGTAAAATACTTGCAGGACTCAAGATACACTGCGCACACAATAGATGTAATCTTTAAAAAGGATACTGCCCAGCAATTTTAGAATAATTCAGACTCGGATACAACGGTCTTGTAAACCAGGTGTCGCGAATACTTTTCATATATTTGAATTGTAAACTTTAAGTTGAATATCATCACCACTGAACAATCTTTTGAGACGTGTATAGGCCTTACGAAACCTTAATCGACCAGAAATCGGCAGTGTACTGAAGGAAATAATTAAGCCTGATGAATAGTGAAGTTTCGACTAAAAAAAAATTATGACTGAGCATAAGTAACAGCACGGCAAAAAAGCTATGTTCACTTTGCGTGTGCTCGGTGTGAATAGTAACGCAAATGGCAGAAATGTGGGGAAATTGTAAACAAGCAAGACACTAAAACTGATTTATGCAATTATTAATGCATTTATTTATTTACTTAATTTATTTCTAAGTTGAACAAATCATAATGCCTCAGTGACAATCTAGGGGGGGGGGGGCAAGCATTTTTTTAAACAAAATTTGTAAGGAATGGACTGTGCTGTAAACGTATCTGGAGAACTGGGCACATGCGATAAAAAAAACCACTGTCTAATATTTCGGTCTATAGGATACATAATGGAGATACCTTCATCAGAGTAAAAACATAAAAAAATGTAGCACAAACTCTGTACCACGTTGGGTGACCCACTTATGGCTATGTAAGGTGTTTTTTTTTTAATACTTTCATGTTTTCACTCTGATGAAGATATCGCCGTTTTTGTGTAACCTCTGATACCGAAATATTAAACAGTGGGTTTTTTTTTGTAATCGCATGTGCTTTTGGCTCAGTTCGCCAGATTGTTTAAAAACAAAGAATAAATTGGGAGTTTTTAGTTCCATGCTGGTTTTTCCTGGTATCACCATGGGGCATTTGAGTTACTATTTCCCAGCAATCAGCCTTTGCAGATGTAGGTTTTATCTATACTTTGTTCCACATTATGTTTTCAGAAAACTGACTGTGTGACGGCACGTTTTCTTCCACTACAAGTGCAAAAAACCCGTAAATATCCCATTCGTAAACTCTAGCAGTAAATTCGTAGAATCTCCAAGTGTGATATCCACATGTTTTTGCACTCTTAGTGCAAGGAAACGAGTCGTCATCCAGTCAGTTTTCTGAAAACATAATGTGGAACAAACTATAGATATTTCCCACCGAGAAGTTTACGACACTTAGTTGATCTCATCAACCTTGCAGGTAATTTAGGACAAACATCATCGTGGTTCTGTTTGTCTTTTCACCAAAGTTTCTACTTCAATGACGTTTGCCTCCTGAATGTTGAACCATATGATTGAGCAAGATTCCTCCTTTGTTGTCGTTTAATGAGACAGCATTGCGGCTGTTTATGGTTCCTCACCCCTTTTAGTGAAAGGGGGGGGGGGGACCGTTTTATGAATGTCTGATTTGATAACTCGGTCTTCATTTGCAAGGTTAATGACAGTCGGCAATGGCGTTGGGAAACTTAATTATTTGTCGCGGTGTCACTATGACCCTCCAGTATTAAAGTGAGTGCGCCCTTAGCCTGTCCCTAAACAGCCATTTATTTTAAGCGTTAAGGGCCCATTTATTGCCGGGATGAAAGTCGGCTCTTAGATCTGTGTCATGAATCATTGTGCCATTCGGCGAGGAAGGAGGCTTGCTCGAGCCCCTAGCACGAATCAGCATTTGATTCCATCGTCCGGTTGGCAAAGTGAAAGATGAGGCGAAACTCCGCGTAAAAGATCAACCAACTTCTTTTGAAGGAGATAATGTTAAACCTTATTACACAGAATAAAGAACCGAATAGTGGAAGCATATATTTCAGTCATTCCAGTTCATTTTATAGAATGCAACCTTGCATGTAAATATTTCGGTTCCAAAGCATGTAGGGGAAAATACGATAACGCTGCGATTTGTGCAGAATTTGTGGAATAAATGGTGAAGTATATGCTGTTGGTTATTTTCCTAACTCACGCATATATAACTCATATAATTAAAGGAATGTACAGAGACATGTTTTAGGATTTAAAAAAAAAAAACCTTAACCGAGAAATCGGCAGTGTACCGATCGCTGAAAGTTGCGACTGAAACAATTATGACATAGTACGTAACAGTGTAGCAAGAAAACTATGTTCACTTCACGTGGTGCTCGCCTTGGAAACTAAAGCATATTACACGAAATGTGGGGAATTCCGAGTTTATGAATAAGCAGTGGTGAAAGGTCAAGCAGAATAGAGGTATTATTACATCCGAAACACATGTTCGCACATGTACAATGTCATATATATGCAGTATCATATGTATGTATGTCGAATTTACAATATATGGACAATACAACCAAAATGTGACGGTACTAAGAGTCGGAAACGTATTGCCAGGTCTTTATGCCATATTTTAACGGTGTTCGTACAATTTTTTCACCAGCTAACTTTACCGTAACTTCGGGTAATACAAATTCTATAATTTAAGCATCATGTCTCTCATATCGGTTTTTCGTGTAGAACAAGAAGACACCTTCTGTATAGAACAATATTCAATACTGAAAAAATAATTAAAACTATAAATTACCAGTGCAAAGAACTAATTTTCTGCCAGTTTTTTGTACCGTAAAATTGTGGTCCACATCATAGCTGAAAAAATGGGTTGCTAAACCTTGCCTTCCGGCCGTTCCTAATTGAGATTATAGAAAAACTAGCGGAGTCGCTCGCTCATTCCACGTCGTCTCGCTCCCCTCCCACCTCCCTCATTTAATTTGCCGTTCGGTCGGTAGATGGCATCGTATGTTCGCGCTGCTGGCAGTTGCGTTCCGGGCGCAGCTAGTATCTCAGCGGGCCTTGGCTGCTACTCTTATAATTTGCCGTTCCGTTGTAGATGGCCGTATGTTCGTGTCTGGGCGCAGCTACTATCTCAGTGGGCCTTGGCTGCTACTCTTATAATTTGCCGTTCCGTCGGTAGATGGCGGAGATGGCATTGTATGTCCTGCTTGCTGCTGCGCTGCAGATGGCCGCGTTGCGGAACTTGTGTAATTATATATAGATGTGAAGCGAAAATATAAGTCGTATACGACCGTCTATGACTGGTGACTAAACAGTAAAAATAACTGTACTTCATTCCCGAGTCCTGCTTCGTGAATGCGCGAAAACAACGGAATATATACGTACTTTATAATTATTTTTTAAATCACGCATGTGCAGAGCTGAGTTTGGGTAACTCGGAGGCCAATGCCCCAGATGTTTGGGGCCCCTACAACTGCTAATAAGGAAATGTGTCTGGGAGTGGTGGGGGGAATGGGGGGGGGGGGGGGGGCAAGAGGAGCTTGACATGGATTCCAAGAGTGTCATCAAGTTCGGGAAAATATTGCACGCTTGTAATCTGAAATTAACTTTAAAAAAATTGACACATTCATTCCATTGCACACGGTCATTCTGTTGCTAATATAAATAATGCTAAACAAGTTTGTTGCCTATTTGCAACTGGTGTGGAAAGGACCACGTGGGCCGTAAACAACCAACCAACATTAAAAGCGACAGGAGTTGATAAAAAGCAGACAGCTAAAAAGCACTTTGGTGATTAAAAATATAAACTGAATAGCCATCAAGTGCATGGTGAAAGACGAAATCACGACCTTTCGGTTCCAATAACTCGCAACCGTTTTTAAGTGAGGGGGGTGGGGGGGGGGGTGGAAAGCAACTATGCAAGGGGTTCAGTTATAAAAAAAAAACCACTAAATTTATCTGTGCATAAATTTTGAAAGGTTACAGTTCCGCAGGGAACGTTTACAATTAAATTTCAAGGTTTTGAGCACACACAACCTGATCTGGGAGACTTGTTCCAGGGATTTACCACCCGGTTTGCAAAGAAAAACTTGCTTCACTTTTTATTTGTGCAGTGTTTGGCAAGTTTCAAAGAGCGGCCGCGAGTAGTTTTCCCTGATCTTCTGATCGTACTTCAAAGAAAAAGGAATAGTCGAAATCCAAGAGGCCGTGCAACAAAGAGAATCTCGGGGAGAGGTCGCCATGATGATGATATTCAGAAATTAATATGCCAAAAAGAGGTCGACCCAGATGCTACGCAATTCAAGGTAGACCTGCCTCAGAGCAATCAAACGGTCATACTAGGATTTAGAGCCATGGGACTGACGTGCCCAAGGCTTGGACTGTCCTGATCGAGCAAACAAAAATTAACCATGGCTAATTTGAGTTCAATCCACTTACACTTCAATCCACTTATACAAACCATGATTACTATATAGGTAAAAAAAAAATAGGCATTTTTATTATTATTTGCGCAGTTCTTTTTCCTGATAGTACTTCAAAGAAAAAGGAATAGTCGAAATCCAAGAGGCCATGCAGTAAAGAGAATCTGAGGGAAAGGTCGGCATGTATTGTATATACAACCGTCGTAATTCGTACCTGTTCGGGGATTGGGAAGCCTCGGACCTGGGAACGAATACGGATCCCCTTTTCGCCAAAATGTTTGTATACTTTTTTTATTTACCGTAACCCACCCAGCAGATTGTGATCCTCTTCTTTTAAGAGTATTTAAGAGTTTAAGTTTAGAGTGTAAAACGCGCTGTTGGGTTTTTAGGTATCTGGAAGGACCACAAGTCTGACTAGTTTTCATATCATTGCGAAATAGTTTGGCCTCCACATACGATGTGTTTCCCCAGATTAGCTTGCTGCTCTGCTAAACGTTATGGATCTTCTTTCTTCTTTTTAAGTTTCGATACGAAAAATACCGACATTCCTGAATGTGCCTGTATGTTACTTTCGTATTGCTTTCGGGTGTACAGGTCGAATATCCTGACATGGTGGCAAAAATTCGCTGTTTGTAAAAATTTATGAACATATCAATTTTAGCAGACGGCAAAGCTTGCGTTACTAAAATTAACCCACGGTGACGTTTGTGGGTTGTCAGATCAACTGTGTGGAAACGGCCACAGGTTTAGCATGGCACTGTGCTAGAACAACGTCACGGCCGTGCGTTAACTACCACAAGTTTGTCAGATTCAAGTCATAATTAAGCCGAGTTTTCCAGATTAAAGAACACTAATAAACCTCCCCAATTACGTTTGCGTGCTGCAGTTTCCAAAATTGTATACAAGCACTCGGCTCCACGCAGCAGTCAGTCAAATCGATTAGGACTAATGAAAGCCGACCAAGTTTGGCTGCGAAATCGCTCACCTAAAATTCTACAAGCCTGGCTTTGTTTGACTTGCGTTTGGCTTGCCGTTAGGCTTATCAGCTGGCGAAGCATGAAATTGCGTAGCTTCAAGTCTTGAAGCGGTTCGGAAAGTCTATAGGAAAGGGAGGGAGCTTTTTCGCAACGACACCACCAGGGAGTCGACAATAACAATAGAAAACACCATTACACGAAAACAGAAAAGTAAATTGAAGAAAGAAAAGACCGAAAGAAACACAAGAATGAAAAAAAGAAAAAAGAAAAACATGATTGTAAAGAAGGCGAGAAACGATGGCTCGTAGGCAAACAGAGAAACTCGTCTAAAACAGGGCAATTTTCGTCGGGTGGAAATGTTTTCGCGTTACAGCAACAACGCCATTTGCAAACAAGGACGGCACTCAACGAGGCGAGCAGCCCCCAAGCCACCCACAGAACAAAATGGAATAAGATTTGAATTTAAATTTAATTTTGAGGCAGGATGTTATTGTTCCCGGGAAAGGGTGGTGGAGGGGTGGGTGATGGAGGATGGAGCTTAAAGTGGCTTAAACAGGGATTCGCGTGACACGATCCACCACGGCTCCACGTGACTTCCGGTCGTTCGCAACGTAGACTTCCGGTGAGAGAGCGCGCCCGTAAAATGGCTTCGTTTTGCATTCGCCGTTTCGCTGTATTTGTTGGGCTTAAAACCCCCCAGGGAAGATCGAGTTGCACGAGACGGCTGGTAAGTGATGGAGCGAACTGCGAATAAAAGTACATCCGTGAAATGAATTTACGTGCAATTTTTGGTCATTACGTGCTTAATGTTTGACGCAGGCCGATGCACTAAAAATGGACGTTTTATATTTCGAAGAAACCTTCCCAATCATAAAAGAAAGGAGGAAATTTAAAAGTAAAAACGTAAAATCGCCACGTGGTATTTAGTGGCTGTATTATTATGGGGTATGAAACAAAACAGTTTAACAAACCGGAACTGAATAGGGAAAAAGCTATGTGACGTAGCCATGACGTCATATTTGCTGCCACACTTGGATTACGTCATCTTTGGAAGTTGTCTTCTTGGGGGCGCGGACTTATATTGCTTATACGGAGTCAGGTTAATTCCTGGATTTTGTTAAATACTACCCTCGCGTGGGAGCCGGAATTACAGTAACTCCGGTTTCTTAATTTGCTTTAAAACTGTTTGAAATAATCCGAAATTGTGGTAACACAGAGTCACCCGATCTCTTGTCTAATCGGACAATAATATGGTTGTGGTTTCTGATGTATAGTTGCAGCGAGCGAGGCAGGGATGTTATTTATGGTAATTCCGGTTTCCGCGCAGGAGTATACGTGCGTATTTCAAAAAAATCAAGAGGTACGGTAACTCTGTGTTACCACAATTCCGGATTATTTCAAGAAACTTTTAAAGCAAATTAAGAATCTGGAGTTACTGTAATTCTGGG
>JAHWFP010182900.1:0-24838 GCA_023313725.1 Lithobius niger
CTCGGTATTCAATCAGATGATCAGTGCCCCAATAATCGTTCTCAAGCGTTACAACGTGGTTAAAGCATTTCTGCCAGTCACCAGGGGTTACATGGGCTACCGCAGTAGTTGTTAAATGTTATGCCGTATGCAATTTTACATTTTGTGTTGGGTGCTCTTATTTCGTCTTTAACTTGGGCCCAAATTAACTCGTCGAGATTCAGCTCGCAGTGGTACGGAAATTTGTTTTTCGAGCCACGAAATAATTTCTGGCTTATTGCTTTTGCTTGTTGCTGCCTTGTCGAGTCGAACTGAATGACACGGAACATTGTCCATCACGATCACCTAGTTGGCCGGAATATTTGGTAGTAGTTTTTAACCAGTTTTTAAAACATTCGCCGTTCATTTCTCCTTGGTAATCCCCAGTCTTAATTTTCTCATGAAAAGAAGTTGAACACTATTTACAAATCCTTTTCGTTAGAGCCAGCATGCAATAATATCAAACGTCGATCTTTTCCCGGTGGTATGAGGGGGCCACGTAACTTTTTTCCTTTCCGTACCACTGCATCAGTCGGCTGTGATGTTCGTTGGCCCACATCTCGTCCAAGTAAACAAACGGTGGTTGTGGCTACGCAATTAACTTACCGAAGAACTACAGCGTAGAGCAACAATTTCTGGACTTTCAATATAAGTCGAATCATACCTGCAAAGGGCCAGCAAGCTTGGCAATTTATCTGCGCGCTTCAGCTTTCGATGTGCTAGGCCGTAGCGGCGTCGTCTGCGGCGTTAGGCCTAATCGTAGTCATGCCGTAGTTTTGTCCAGAGTTGGGGATCGATATTTCCTTTGCTACTGACAAGACACGCTTACCGTTCTCTGAAATTTTCCAATGGCAAAGCTGGTCTCTTAAATTTGTTGTTTCAACATCCGTGTTGTGTCCTGAGCCTCCATGTATTTGAAAACATTGTTAACAATCTCCCTAGCCGGCGAATTCAGAGGTTTTCCACGTCGGGAAAGCGATGAAGCGAGAGATAAGGTCGCCATGTTGGTTCGTCTGCTTGAAGAGAAAATTTTACCAGGCGTGATCAATCCATTGTCCAAAAATCCGCGCGGAGTGGCCAACCAGAATCTAAAATAGTATAGTCTGTGAAACCTTACTGCTGTAAATAAAATTAAAACCATCACGACAGCCCAAAACACACTCATCATGAAAAAAGGGGAAGAAATGTTTGTGCCAAGCAACAACAATAGTAAGCACACAGTCCCAGTCTGTCCCACTAGATAACCCTAGACTTCTGCATTTTAGTGTGGAAAGCACCAAATTTGGCACAGATGGTAATTTACGTATACTGATGAAATCTGGATTGTAGGGCCAACTGAATTTCTCAAACCGGACGTGGAAACCGGAAATGTCTGTTTTTAGCCACAATCCAAAGCCAAAAATAGCTTGACCAGTCTTCATCTATGCGAAAAAGTGTTTAAAATTTGGTGAATCGTATCTTAATACTACTCTTCAAATTTTAGGGTATGACAGCCCTGACTGAAAGGTGAGGTTTCAAACGAACGTCAAAAAGTCAATTTTGGACAAAAAATTACAATTTTGTAATTTTTGGCTAAACCGTTGCTTTTACAAAAAAAAAAATCATGTCCCAACATAATTAAAGGAAATCAAATTTAGAGCTTTTTGTGGCCATACAAAATTTCCCAGGTTCAATGGTTTGGTTAGAAATTGCATAAATATTACCTGTCACCAAACCCAACACTTCTTTTTTATCATAATTACAGTTGTGTATTCATAACGACCCAAAAGCCGAAACTATTACTGGCCCATTACTAAACCTAGAAATAGATGTAGATAAGATAAACCGAAAAGTGTAGATATCCTTTATTCAATAAAACTAATAAAAATGTTTTACTGATTATGGATTGAGCCGTAACTGCTCTGAAGTACTGATGACATAGATCATAAACATTTTGACATAGCTCTGTCCGCCATAGTTAGACAAGCTACTTTGTAAGCACTATCAAAAAACTCCTTCCTTTCAAATGGACTAGTTACAAAAGTTGTGTTAATTAGAAATGGCATAGCAACAGTTCAAAGTTAAAAGTCCGTAGAAATATGAGCTGCGTAGCAATAAACAATTAGCCGTAACTTGGTTTTTACTTATAGCAAAGCCGTTACGTGGTCCTATTGGCAAAATACGCCTTCACCTAACACCAGCAAACATTGATTCTCACTCATACTCGCACTCACGCTCACTTGTCACATTATCGTCAGTCTATACTGATAATAAGGACATCCTAGGCAAGATCAACTATTTTTTCCTTAGTCTGTAGTGGAATCTCGGAGGCTTGGGGTGTTTATTTTGTAAGGACCTTCAACAGATGTTGATTGGCAGATGTAGTGACGTCACAGAATTTTCATGCAAACGGGAAATCATTAGAATGCTCTATAAAACTGGGCATAAACGGGGAGCTACCCTAGTTTACATTAAAAAAAAAATTAAAGGATTGAATGAAAAAACGGTGATGTCACCATAACCTGACACCTTTGTTGAAAGCTCGCTTGTATTTGTACCTCAGGTGGTTTTGTGCTAACACACTGGATGGTAGATGATGGGTGATCGATGATGAATGGAAGATGGTGGATGGTCGATGGAAAATGGTCGATGGTGCATGGTAGATGGTCGATAGTGGATAGTGATGGTGAATGGTGGATGGCAAATGGTCGATAGTGCATGGTAGATGGTCGATAGTGGATAGAAATGGTGAATGGTGGATGGCAAATGGTGGATGGTGAATGGCAGATGGTGGATGATAAATGGTCGTTGGTGGTTGATAAAGGGTGGATGGTTGATGGTGGATGGTCAATGGTTGATGGTGGATGATGGATGGTCGATGGTAGAGGGTGGATGGTAAACGGTCGGTGGTAAATAGTGGATGGTAAATGGTCGATGGTAAATGGTCGATGGTCGATGGCAAATGGTGGATAATAAATGGAAGATGGTGGATGGTCAATGGTAAATGATCGATGGTGGATGATAGTTGGTCGATGGTAGTTGGTCGATGGCAGATGGTAAATGGTCGATGATGGATGGTAAATGGTCGATGGTCGATGGTCGATGGTAAATGTCAATGGTAAATGGTGGATGGTGGATGTTAAATGGTCGATGGTAGATGGTGGATGATAAATGGTAGATGGTGGATGATAAATGGTCGACGGTCGATGGTGGTTGGTTGATGGTCGATGGTGGATGGTCAATGGTCGATGGTGGATGGCCGATGGTAAATGTCAATGGTAAATGGTGGATGATAGATGGTCGATGATGGATGGTAAATGGTGGATGGTGGATGGTCGATGGTGGATGGTCGATGGTGGATGGTCAATGGTGAGTGGTGAATGGTGGATGGCCGATGGTCGATGGTAAATGTCAATGGTAAATGGTGGATGATAGATGGTCGATGGTGGATGGTGGATGATAAATGGTCGATGGTGGATGGTCGATGGTAAATGGTGGATGGTAAATGATTGATGGTGGTGGACGGTCGATGGTAGTTGGTCGATGGTATTTGGTGGATGGTAAATGGTCGATGGTGGTTGGTAAATGGTCGATGGTAAATGGGCGACGGTCGATGGTAGTTGGTCGATGGTAAATGGTGGATGGTCGATGGTCAATGGCAAATGGTCGATGGTGGATGGTGAATGGTAAATTGTCGATGGTGAATGGTCAATGATGGATGATATATGGTAAATGGTGGATGGTGAATGGTCGGTGGTGGATGGTGGTTGGTAATGGTGGATGGCCGATGGTGGATGTTAAATGGTTAATGGTCCATGATGGATGATAAATGGTGGATGGTCGACGGTGGGTGGTCGATGATGGTTTGAAAAAGTGTTAATGATAAATGGTGGATAGTTAATGGTGGGTGGTAAATGTGGATGGATGGTTAATGGTGAATGGACAATAGTGGATGGTGGTCTGTGGAGCTTTTCTAGCTAACGCACTCTCCTTAGAGTAATGCAAACACCCTAGGATAAATAATTAACATTATTTTACAGCAGTAGGAGGTCACCGAAATAACTTTTATAACCCCCGGCTGGCACGCCAAAGGTTTACGGTAATGAATTTCCAGTTCTACATTTGTCGTTATTCTGGGAGACAAAATTGCTACAACCAGCCAAGGACAGAAAACACCTTGACGCTCGTACGTGTGCCAGAAGCAAACAGTTCTTTGGTATTCCCGGCCGGCAAAATCCCAGGGGCTGTTGTCTTCTGTTCTCAAACTGCATACAAGAACTGCATACAAGAGCCACATACAAGGTTTATATAATATCAAAACCTATCGGCTAGTTCTATGTGAAACTGATACTCCAGCCGGTTGTCGGACGGGTTTTTTTTATTTATTACTACTAGAAATTCATCTTGGTCCAATACGAAAATAAACCATTAAACATCCTCGTTCGCCATTTGATGTGTTAGCCTAATTACTCAAAGCTCTTAGCTAAGTCTCACTGCAGAGGTGTGCACCTCCTCCCCGTGCATGCAGGTCGAATAACAACAACAGGGTTAAGTAATGGAAGTGTGAGCATCAGCTTCCTGCTGACACTATCCTTTATAACATCATACCGGAAGTACAAGAGACTGATATATTGAATGGAATATATTGAATAGAATATTGTTAATGGCCATTCTAAGAACGTGGGGCTTCCACACACTCATAGAAACTACGCTAGATTTTCTTTTTTTGTTTGTTTTTTGTTGAAACTGTATTCAACTTGAAAAGGGGCTATAAGGAGATGTGGTTTGTGCAGAACATCTGAAAGATTTTAAGAACAAACTTGAGATGGGAACGAACGTGACTAGTTGTTCTTGCCATTAGCTCTACTTTTTTCTTCTGCCGTTTTCATGTGTCCTGGAGCCTGTGCAAATTATCATAATGCCTATGGGCACGGCAATTATTTTATTTTAAATTGTAAACACCAGGAGAATACAGTCTTCATTTATTTTTTAATATTATTAATAGCAACTGTTACTTACGTTATTACAGTTGGTACCATTGCTACAACAATCGTAATATGGAGTGATACATAGATTTTATTGAATACAAATCACAAAGTATTCTTGCGTGGTGATGACAGCTTGGACACTCTTGGCTTGGTTGCAGTTAGTTGACAATTTGCATTGAATCAACCAGAAGGTAGTGCTACAGCTACCCTTGGGAACAGCAACAACGCCGGGGCCGTGCAGCCCATGAACCTAATCAGGGTGGTGCTGCAAAGCACTGGTACCAGTCATCAAGTTACGCTGATTCCGGTTGAAATATTCTTACGTCTAAGAAAAATGCTGTCGTTGTGTAATGTTGTTGCTGGGTTGCCAATAGCGTATGAATTATTGTTTGCACAGTCACTTAAGGCTACTTTCACACAGAGCGGGTGAATCCAGCACCCACATTTAAGTGCAGATGTACTCTGCAGCAACTTTGCTTTTACACCAGCTGCCATCAAAAAGCTGCCCACTCATTGCAGGAAGACACACCTCCCACACGCACCATGTAAAAACCTACATTTTGTTCAATGCACAGAATATAAAAAACATGTTAGTGAGGGTGGAGCAAAGTTTTGATATCGATGGGTACTTCTTCCGTGCGCATTAGTAGTTGCGCACGCTTCGTGTGAAATCCTGTTATAGTACTATTTGTTTTAAAGTTCCCAATGGTCTGTACTTACAACCCGCTTCGTTTGCATGGGGCCACGACATCTGCTTGACATCCAAGCTGGAGAGGAAATGTTAAACTGACGAGTTTTGTAGCTTGGAAAGGAAGGCTTTCTGGACAGTATGTATACACACTTTCTTTGCTGTTTTGATGTCAAGGATGTAGACCCTTCATTTACCCTGTAATAGTGATGCCTCCATGATTTTACTGTATCTTTTCCCACGATTGTTATGCTAGCCTATCTGATCGGCATAAAAAATACAGTATTTATTTAGAACACTGAAAAATGTTTTATCTTCGTAGCATACCGAGGGACATCTTAACCCCCCCCCCCCCCCCACCCCCCCCCCGCCCCCCCTTGGAAGGTTTTAGAAAGAAAACAATAGGCGATGCGAAATTACGACCCACAAAAATAATGAAAAGTACGACTTTTTTTGGAAGTACTAAAGATAAGAAATGTTAAAATAAGTTGTTTTTTTTTTTAATAAAACCAACAATAAGCAACAATTTGCAGCTTACTATGACAGTACATCTTGTAATCAAGCAGGACGCTTTTAAGGTTGCCAAATGACTGGTGCAGATGGATTATGAGCCTCCGACTATACTTTTAGATGTAAATTTTTACCAATAGTTTAAAATATTTTAAACCAATCCATAATAATGACCGCTCCTATTTGTAATTTTTCTTAATGATATTATCTGTAAAAACGACAACGCTTACCAATCCAAATTTGCTGATGATTTGAAGCTGGATTCGGCAATAATTGATGCAGACAATGCCTTAGCCCTTGCATCAGAGGTAGCCTACGTCACAGATTGGGCTGATGACTGGCAGCTATGCACTATGCACTTTGGCAGAACAATCACTGATTTTATTTACCACATAAAACAACCTGCCTCTCCCAGTTATTACTGAGGTTAGGGACTTCGGAGTTTGGTTCAGCAAGGATTTAAAATTCAGTCTCCACTGCCGAAAAATTACAGCTGTGGCGTATAGCCGCTTAGCTGTGGTGAACCGATGTTTTTCTTACAGTAGCCACTAAGTCAAGGTTTGGGCCTACAAGGTTTTTGTTAGACCGATCTTAAAGTATGCCAGCCAAGCTTGGTCACCAGCTCTGCTGGGCGACATTGAGCGGATTCAGGCAGCCCAACAGAAGTTCACAAAATCGTTGACTGGTATGCGCAACCTTACTTACAGTGAGCGTTTTCTGCGGCTAAAACTTGAATCACTTTAATTGCGGCGACTAATTAAGTCTCATCTAATTTTGCCATTAAAAATTTGAGTGGATTGGTTCGAGTCAATTTGCCTTTCTTCGATCTGAACATTGAGGGAAGAACTAGAGGTCACTCTTTCAAATTACAAATTCCCAAATTCCGTTTGGAGTGCCGACAACAGTTTTTTTCGGTGAGAGTTATTAGGGCTTGGAATTCGCTCCCCGAAGCAGCAGTCTCCTCGAAGAGTGTGATTGCCTTTCGTCGTCACCTTAACCAACTAAATGTAACCAAATTTTTACGACGTTTTTAACATCCGGTTAATTATTGACAACGGGCCCCAGCGGTCTCACATCCAGCCACATCTTTACATCACGTTGGCAGTTAATGATCACACCAATCCTTGCCTTCCCGTTGCTCCTGCAACAAATTGTTTATTTATTTTATATATATCTTATTTTAACTAGCCAATCAAGACTTTTAATAAAAGTTGGTAATCATAAGTCCAAAAAATGCGAAAAAAAAGTCGAAAAATAGGAAACAGAAAGTCAAAACCCTGCAATGTTTTGCAAAACGTTTTTGCAACTTATTTGCATAACTCAATTAAAAGACAAACTATTAGAACAAATATTTTAATCTAACGATATTAAAATCGCCAAGATAATGTCACATACAGATGGTCACAATCCTTCGTACGGTAGATATTTACTAGCTACTTATAACGTTATAGTGTTCTCTATGTTATCCATCACAATACCAACACAAATCTTTTTATTAACTATTTTATTAAACTTATTTATTTATCAAACATCTCCCAGGAATGTTATTTTCTTTCAGAACCCATCATCAATCTAGCAAATAAATATGATAAATAGTCGTTCCTTTTCACGCCTCTTTACAACGAAACTACTCCATTTATTTCACTAGCTCTTCACTTTACAGAGGTTCTTCTTCTCGGCAAGCACGGAAAGGCACGTAGGAACACCATGGCTGCAGCCATGGACGCCAGAGAAGTCCCCATGGTGTGATCTGCGATGGAACATCAGATAAAGATGCTAAATGTTTTGTTACTTCCTTCTGCACTTCAGCTATAATCACCTGTGAAGGAAATGAGGAAATTAACAATTTTGTTTACCGTTGTTTAAATGTTGCTTTGCTTAGCGTGATGGCAAAGGAAAGAAGGAAGGATATGTGGAAAAGGGGCACGTCACCTTACATTACTTGCTACCGATCTCAAATTCCAGCAGAATTAAGGCCAACGACAAGCAAACAGATGTAACACAGAAAAATAATCCGAGGTCCAAAAATAATCTGATCTTCACCCAACAAAACAAACTTTTCGTATGTCTTTTGAGACTATCAGAGGATGATTTCCTGTAGCCAAATTAAATAAGTAGCAGTCCACACCGATGAGTTACCAGTTGTAAGAAATGCTTGTCTTGCTTTTTGCGAAACGACCAGGTTGATTTAAAAGTGTTCTAGAATACATTAAACAATGTGTTCTAATTTAACCCTTTTGTTTTGAGATTCATGCAGTAAGCTATGACGAAAACACAGTCTGCTTGCACAGGGTTCCTACCAAAATACTGAAAGCAATTTCCCTAAGTTTTCCAGGTTTTCCAGAGTAGATGAAGTCATTTTCCAGGCTATTTACCGTAACTTTAGGATGGAATTTATTTCACACACTTTACCAGTTTTGTGTTAAAAATGCCGAAGCTTTTAAATGGGAAATACATTATTTAAAATCTTTTTTTTTTGTTTTCCAGGTTTTTTTGTAAAAAATCAAAGAATTCCCTGAGTTCTTCCGGAGTTTCAACTGTAGTTTAAATCCCTTGAGTTTTCCAGGTTGGTGGGAACCCTGTTATATGTCCATACCCCTAATATTATCAGCACATGAAAGATAAAGACTCTAAAAGATCCAGGAGGCAAAAGCTTTTGTAGAAAGTTTATTGAAGAATTGACATAAGCCGCTAATATTGAAACCAACCACGTTTTGCGAGGGTTAGGTAGGTAGCAAAGTTGGAAGCCCTCTGGCAGGGCAGAAAGCTCGCAAGGCATATAACACATCAGCAAAAATAATTTTCGACGCCTTTATTTTTGTTTATCGCCAGGGTCGTATATGAGGAACCACTTGAAAAGATTCGTGCTCATCTGGAAGCATACACGATTTCCGTCAACGAAGGTAGAGTAATGAACGTTATTAGGAACTTTCCAATCATAAAAAAAATGGAAGAGCTTGTTTGAAAGCTTACCTGTGAATCAAAGCTAACTAGTGGCCATGTCGTCACACTTACAATATGGCCGCAACCTGACTTGTCTAGTGTGGGTTTCCCAACTGTCAATTGTTATTCCAGTGTATTTGTAAGTATTTGGTGATGTCGGGTACATCCAGTTTTTAGATTTTGTTGGTTTTAATATCATTGTTCGCATGTTGTTTGTGTATTAGGTGATCAAACACAAAAATAAAGGTGTCGAAAATTATTTTTGCTGATGTATTATATGCCTTGCGAGCTTTCTGCCCTGTCAGAGGACTTATACCTTCGCCTCTAATATTGATATGGAGGTCTTCAAAACCTTGTAAACACATACTCGAGTTTTTTGAAATTTTGACTCTAAAGGTGTCATTTTTTATGGTCCAAAAATGTATTTTTTCTCCAGTTTGGTCGGTGGTTGTTTATGATCCTACCTACCTTGATGGAACCTGAAAATTGTACGATTCTACCCCCCCCCCCCCCCACCACTCTTGATAGGGTCTGAGAAATCCATGACCCTCTCACAAATTTCCTTAATCTATAATGACCAGTCTGTAATTGGAGACAGTCCTTATCGAATATCTGGTTTCGCAACAATCACTGGAATAATCGGTTACGTTTTGTCCTGCAAAAACCAGTACAAGGTGTTAAAACTAATGCACAAAAGATTAGTTTTAAAGACATCAAATTTCAGTCTTCAATGTCAGTAATGCATGAAAAAAATTTTGTTTTTGTACTTCAGTTTATACAAGGTGTGAGCAATGAAGAGTGGCGTGCATATTTTAATACTATTCACTGCAATTGGGTCATTAGCTACGTTTTTGGCAGGGGCGATGACAATAATAATAATAATAATAATAAAGGTTTTCCCCCATTTAGGGGGGAAAGGATCCAGAAGGGTTGCGGGGGCATCCTCTGACACTGGTCCTCTGACAAGTAAGCCCCCTCATCCTTATTATAGAGGATGACCCACAAAAAATGTACGAGCAGAAAAATTTCCAAGTTCATATTTTCTAATTTTTTTTTGTTATAGCGAAAATACGGACCACTCCAGTCAAGTTGTTCATATCTTCATATTTCACAAAACGAGCCCGGCCTACACGGTCATCAGCTCCAGAGACAGACTGCACCCGATTCGTTTGTGGCAGTTCAACGGAAAAAAACTCACCACGCTAAAAGCTTCCTATTGCGTTTACAAAGGCAAATTAGAGCCTTTTTTAGATGTAAATACTTTATTTTCTTTCGGGGGGGGGGCCCCCTGAGGCTGGGAGATGATAGCATTCTACCACCTTTGCCATGCTATCGCTAAGCTGCTGATTTGGGTATGCTATATAGAATGAACAGGATGTAAAAGATTCAACTTCACCACCCAGGATAAACAGGGTAGACAGGATAAAACCATCAAATATCAAGTGAGAAGTGGGAATATAAAGTCTAGAGCAAAACTTTTTAACAAATCAATTACAAGGGTGGATTATGCTGTAGTGGTGCCATTACCCAAATTATTATCTGAGCTTCATACCGGATGCACAATTGACTGAGCTTGGTGATAGATCACAGCAAATCACATCTGGTACTGTCAGCGAAATTAGCAATGCAAAGAATAAATCAAATTCGTCACATTTCTGAATTACCATTTTTAATAACTTATTACCTTGTACTGAGGATCGGAAGAGGACATGGGGTGAGATTCAGAAGGATCATCCACAATGTTATAAACAAGAGGCTCTTCAAGACGATTGAGGTGAGCATCTTGACAATGGCAAATGAACTGGCATCGTTTAGTTCCAGGAAGAAAATTCGGTTGTTGCAGATGTACTTTCCACACTACACTTTCTAATACAATATAACAAACACATTATAGCCCAACACAAGCATTCTGCATACAATTTTATACAAGAACCCTAAAAAGGTATTACCGTAAATCGCCTATTCACAGCACTGGCAGAGCTATGGCCCACCCCTCTGATATGCTTTAAGGTCAGAAATCGTGAAATTATTTAGTTACCTAACAAGGTTATTTCACGATTTCTGACCTTAAAACATTTAAGATCGTAATTTTTCTGCCAGAAATTGGCTAAGAGCTTCACACATTCGAGGAAATCAATGTTTTATCCGTCAAATCATGGTTTATCAGCACCAAAATTAACTAAAAGCTTCATATAAAACCAGTAAAGTAATAAACTTAAATTCTAGAACAAATAAGAATAATGGCATTGCATTAATGTTAGACTGAACCCAGATCACGTGTATATGCCGAATTTTTGCAATGAAGTAGGCCTAAACACCTCTTCTGGATAGAAGTAAGATTTGAAAAATGAATTTTAACTTTTGTTACTCCCCACTCCCTTTTTTTATTGAATTACTTTTAACAGCAAATGGGCGTTTAATTGGTAATTTTGGTAAAACTAACTACCACGATTGTTAGCTATACACGCAAACAGGAGTGTGTTTACCAGTGAGGCACAGTGCGTGCTCTTTTTTTCACACTGCCAGTAAAACTATCAGTGCCCATCCAAACACATTTATTAGCGAAGTGCGGATACAGAGCAAAGAAGCTTCTGATCCTGTTATGGTGTCTTCGTATCCACGATATGTTTTGAACCGATTATCGGATTCATTTCCAATCTTCCACACGCATCCTATGCCCTCATTGTGGATTTAAGTTCGTAAATTAATAAAATAGTTGAAGGGACCGGCAGTTTTGACTTTTAAGCATGTAAAATTAACCAGACATCATTTATTTACGGACATTAATTAAAAATTAATTATTAAAAATTAATGTGAAACAACTAAAACATTTAACAAATAAAACGACACTGAAAAGCATGCATCTAACAAGCATAAAATCGAACTGGCTTCAGCAAGATAAAAAGCAGAAATTATACTGCTTGTATGGGACTCCATTTTACTGAATGTTAGGCACCCACATTTAGGCCTATTAATGACGGTCCCACACAGACAGTATTTTCTGCTTTTATGCTTGCTGAAGCCAGTCCTGTTTTGTACTTGTTAAATTACCCCGAACAAGGTGCCTATACTTCCACCCACAGAGTATTCTCTACTGATGAGGCCAAACAAGGGTGAAACAGTCTGTCTAGGGATCTCTGTGGGTGAGAGCAGCTTGATTTCAAGAGCATGTGTGTTGTGTCTTTTAATTAATGGTTGAAGAACAGTAAGAGACAAATTCAATCACGTAACTTTACGATTCCTCACGCCTATTCAAAAAAGTTTTTCTGTGTTATATCACAATTAGCTGAAAACCCGTCTAAAATGATGGGTTCTTACTTTTTAGGCTTGCATTAACAAAGTAATCAGCTTTCCCATTGTTACTTTCTTTGGGAGCTTTAGGGCGCGTTTATGCAACGATTCGCTTTTGCATTCTCGCAGCTAGAAGCTAGAAATTCCAACATGGCGGCGGTTTTATGCCTGCTGCCTCGCAACGAAAACAGCCAATAACGTGAGTTCAGATGCGACTGGGAAAATTGTTTTGGTCATGAGGAATTCTTTATATCATTGTCACGGATTATAAGACTAAGTATTTCCTCAAACGATGACGGATTTAGCTAATCCAGGTAGAGTTGTTACCATGGCAACGCCACATTTGCCATCGCGATTTAATTCTTGCTGCGAGAATGCAAAGGCGAGTCGCTGCGTAAATGCGCCCTACTTTGGTGGCTTTTAGCTTGGGGACCATTACTTTGTTAGACATCCATGGTTTCCTCGTACTACTGATTGTATAGATCGTTGTAGTCAGGGATTTCTTTTAGTTCCTTCTGCAACACTTTAAGTTATGTCGTGAGATTCTCATTTTTGCTCCCTTGAATCTGCAACCAACGTTTCATAGTAGACTGAAAATCAGCATTAGCTTTTCGCAACACATTATTTTTGCCCATTGCCCATTGCCCATTTTTCAATCGCGTGGCCCTCAACTTGAAGGCGCAATGATTGGTTGTTGCACAACTCACCATTTTCTAATTTCTCCGTGCTGGCTCCCGTTGCTTTGAACAGATCACCAATGAAACGAAGTAACAGTACAATTTCCAAGTACCACTCACAGTTTGATGACATTTCTTTCCGGTTATGCTGACATCTATTGACGCAAAGTGACGGCAGCCGGTGTTGGTGTAAGTCTTATATAGATATCGTAATATTTCGTTTGTTGCTGATTATTACAGGGCATCACGATACCCTTCACATTGCCAGCCGCTCGCACTCTTTCATTGCTATCGTCTGGGTGTGGCGGTGTTGCTGTTGCTGGCATATTACATGTAGAATGATGCCATTTTAAATACTATATTTAAGACTGCATGTGTACCTACTACATACAGCATTCACATTTTTTTTTTACATAATTATCAAGTGTCTTGATTACACGTGCTTTCCACTATTATTGTCATCAGTCAGTACGCTAAAGCTTAAATAATAAGTCGAAAGTAGTTTCATTGTTTTTATAAAACTAACCGAGTTATAACTGAAAGTGTCGGCATATTTTAAATCACAATGCAAACTGATACGGTTTGTTTTAATGTCTTTTAACTGAAACATAGAACCTCCAAATCTATTCACCCATAATGTGGATAATGTATATGATGTACTTAATGCATGTGAAGGACTTGAACCGTTTTCTACAATAGATACAACACACACCAAACGAATGGAAATCTCATTAGAAAAATAACTTTCTTCTTAACAGGCTGCATAATCCAAATTCTTAACCAATAACCACCGTTTTCTTAACAAAATCCTTAAATTTTAAAGTTTCTACTAACCACTTGATAAATACGTGTGGTTTCAAATTATTCATTGAACCTTGGATTAATAACTACAGTTTCGTTACGGGATAACTCACTTGCTAGACTTACCGTTCAAGCAACGCGTGTAAAACTACGGACGGAGCATGGACAGAGATTCTGGTTTCTCAATTTTGCCACGAGAGCGCAACCTGCGGGAAAGACGGTTGAGCCACGAGACTAGCGCCTGCCTCACAGTGTAGTTAAAATAAAGCTCTATTGAACCGGAGGCCCTGTCAGCGTTTCACTTTCATTATCAACGCGGTAAGTTCAGCGTACAAACATAATCATTCTGGCGTTCACCCACTTCAAAACTATATATGGATACAATTTTTTGTTGGGATATTTATGAAAATGTAATACCATGCATGTGTGATTTGCCGCACTGTCGGGAATCAATCTATCAGCCGCCGTGACCGTACGACACCACCATCTTGGATTTGCCCGGAAGTAGAGGTGGTGAAGCTTTAGTTCGTAGTCGCTTCCTACAGATGGCGCAGCACGTTTTGATCGCGCGAGCTACAGACGGAAAGTTGCGCAGATTTCGGAGAGAGTGAATAGGGCTTGATTGAACTATGTGTGATACCGTTGATCGATTAACAACCATTTCCTCACCTAAATCCTTCAGAATCAGGGACGTACTAACGCTACTTAAAACTCTATTTAGACTTAAGTAGACCATACCACTTTTGACTAAGGTGACAGCATGGACGTCTCTTTCCCGACAATTGTGAAAAAGAGCTTTATGAGGCGATGGTGCTGGGCGGGGCCCCGACAGAAGAGGTGCCAAGTCACGGCCGTCAAAAGTATGGTCCTTTGGAAGCTTTACTTGTGCCAAACTGGCCACTGTTGGGAAGATGTCCATTAAGCTGACAGGAGCAGAGATAATTCCTGGAGTTATGCGATTTGGCATGGAGATTACTGTGGGAACGCGGATTCCTCCTTCCATGCCGTACATCCCTTTGCCACCTGCAACAAAAATAATAATAAGAAAAATAATAAGATTAAAATAATAACAGTAATAATAATTTTTAATAATAGTAATAAGAGTACAATAACTCAAAAGGTTATTACTTAAAAAAACCCACGTGACTCTATAATGCACATTATAAAATTAGGAGTTAATTAATATAAGAAATAAATGTTATGCATTTGTTTACCAAAATTATCATCCCAGAATTGTTAGACACAATTTAATAAAATTAAAATGCAATTTTTAATACCTTGTAATTAGTTAACCGACTGGTTACTTAAAAAGTCCAGTTTGTAAATTTACTCTCATAGTTTTTTAGTATTATTTTTTGTGCAGCTTAACGAATGTTTAATTTGCAAGCGCAAAACTGGACTGGTTTCAACAAGCTAAAAAGCAGAAACTACTTGCATGGGGCTCTAGTCTACTAAATGTTAGGCACCCACATTTTGCCCTATTTATAGCAGTTGCTGACTTAAATTCAAGCAGCTCTCACCCATACAGATTTCTATACAGACTGCTTCACCCTTGTTTAAGCTCGTCAGTAGAGAATAGAGCAGTGACACGACGTAGTATTATTGTATATAACTCTATGCTGGAGCGTTAATGGGTTAGCTGCAAGGGGCACTGCAGAGAGAAACAGAAGGGCGTCATGCAGAGCCGATGCTGTGAAGAGTGATTTCTTAGACATAAAACGCGCGATTTTTGTTGTGGGAGAAAACAACGTTATTTTAAGCCTAAGAAATCCACTCTTCCGTTGTTTTCCCCCTCCATTTTTATGTAGTTATGCCCTCCAAAACCCATATACTGGTGCCAGTATGGCGGCAAAAGTCACTGCTCTATACTCTGTAGATGAGAGCTTAGGCACCTTGCTGGTGTAATTTAACAAGCACAAAACAAGACTGGTTTAGCAAGTTAACATTCTAAACAAGTGTGGGGCGTCACTTGAATGACGCCCCGCTTGTATGGGGCGTCATTCAAGTGTAGAATGGCGCCCCATGCAAGTGGTAGTTTCTGGTTTTTGCTCGTGGAAGGCACTCCAGCTTTGTGCTTGTTAAATTGCCCCCAACAAGGTGCCTATGCGCTCATCCACAGAGTGTTCTCTACTGACGAGATCAAACAGGGACGAAACAAGTCTGTCTATAGATCTCTATGGGTCAGAGCATGATTTCGAATGTTTAATTTTTTTTTCCAAATTACAATTATTTTTCTAACATTGTTTTATGTATCTTCAACATGTTATTTAAAATCACATTTTATACTACATCTTTTCTTTTGTAATAGTATAATGTCTTGCAGGCAATTTATATAAATAAAGTTAGATACAACATGGATTCTTATTGTTATTAACTGAACAAAAAACGGCTTCGCTGTTTAGAAAAAAAACATTAGATCTCGCATCCCCATACTCACAGCCGTGAAGGTACGCGAATAAAAACGGATTAGAGTTCACTCGAACGCAACGAACTATAATTTGAACTCCAATTCCAGGGAATAATGACTGTTTTCACGTAATTGTTATGTCAGTAAGTGAACGCCGTTTGTGTTTGAAATATTTAATGTTTGTATGCGTGTGTGTGTGTGTGTGCTTAATTTGTGTATCATACAGTTTTTTTTTCTATTTATCTGTGTTTGTTGTTTTATATTTTAAGTGTGTTTCGTGTGAGTGACTATGTTTGTATTTTGTGAGCATTTATAATTTCTGAAACAAGCAGACTCCTAGTTAGGCAGTTTTTTTGCTTGTGTTTAATGGTTTTTGTTTTAGTTCTAGTTCATGTGAGTACCGTTACGTGTTCATTTTGTGTGGGTATTTTTTTTTGTTGAAATATCCAACCGTTTTGTTTGATTGTAGTGATGTACATGTTTGTTTACGTGTGCATGGAGGCTGGCATGTCACAATCATTTTTCCCTGGAATTGGAGTTCAAATTATAGTTCGTTGCGTTCGAGTGAACTCTAATCCGTTTTTATTCGTGTACCTTCACGGCTGTGAGTATGGGGATACGAGCTCTAATGTTTTTTTTCTAAACAGCGAAGCCGTTTTATGTTCAGTTAATTTGTTGGCTTTTTTTCACGTCCTTTTTATTGAAAGTGGTACGATTTGGTCTATGTTCTGTATGGTATGTCCACTGCCCACCCAATTTTGCTTGCGAAAAGACGGAACATTAGAAATGCGTATTTCTGTTCAGGTTCTGCCCAAGCTTTGGTCTAAGTTCATTATTTGATGGCAACACACTAGCGCCTCCGCCTCCGGTCCAGTTTTTGAAAATTCTCGTGCGCAAACGAACTCTAATAAGCACTGCCTGCCGGCCGTGCTAATACAGCTTATCACATTTCAAATACATGGATTTAAACTGCTTAATTAAATTTAAGTAAAATTAGTTAATAATTACCAACAATAAATAATATTAACACCAATAATATTAACACCAAGTGTATTATTAATTCTACAGTCATCTGCCATATTCATAAAAAATAAACTAATTCAACTCGTTGTCAACAAGTGTTTTCAAGACGTGAAAAGTATAAAAGTAGGCCTACTCAGTGAAATATTTCCCCCTACTGTTTTGAACCCGGAAACTTATAGAAGAGTTAGGTAGGGAGGGTCGATATTGGAATAATACACTTTTGTGCAAAGGTAGTTAACCGCAATGTTTTTAATATTACACGATTGAGTAAACTTATTACTCATGAATTCAATTTTGAAACTGTAGTGCTTTATCTGAGGAGGTTAATAAAAATGAGAATTCTTAAATTATTTTCGATAGTATTTAATTGTTTACTAGATGTCTAAGTCGATCAATTAAAGTGGCACTATCACCGATTGAAAGTAGGCAGAATCTGGCAACATCTAGCGTATCTAGTACTATCTAGCACTTGCTTGCATCAAGTGAATGGAATGCACATGCCATTTCATTTTACGAAACAAACAAGCCAAGAGCCTTTTAAAGGGATATCCGGCCTGCCTTATAACATTCCGCCTGCCTTATAACAGCCACGCGCTGATATCGCCATACGCATTTACCAGCGCAAAGGTCAACTGGGGTGGTAGCTGCATTCCTCGCAGCGAGGAACGTAGCTGCTGTCTCAGTTGGCTTTGGAAATAGTACACAAAAAAGCATCAACTTAAAGATTGTGTCGTCACAAACCGGAATGAGTTTCGTATTTTAAAATAACAGTCTATAATTTTTTAGGCTAGTATATTATAATTTTTCTTCGGCGATCTATTGGCATAATTTATTTTAATTTTTATCGCATTAGTCATTTAGATTTTTGATCTCATAGTAATTATTAGTAAAAGGTTAAAATTAGTACATGCGCACACACAGATGAAACTTCAAGGTCATTGTAGGCATTCAAAGGATCATATACGTATAGGATACAGTAAATATAGTGAACAATTATTCAACAGAAAATCTCCTAGACGCCACATTTTAAAACGGATTTTTACCAAGGGATTGACTAACTGTAAGGAAATGGACCTTTGGGACCATACTTGATGTGGAGGATCGAGAAAAATGGCGCTTGGAGGAATGTCCTTTTAATTATTGAGTGGAAATTTGGTACGTCCTTGTACACCTGGAAGCAATCTGTACAGGTTAACAATATCACTGCCGATAAAAGGTACCAGGGTATTTTCGTTCGCTTTTCAATCGATGATAGTGGCACTTCAAGTTTAACAAACTGAAAAGTTATTCTTTAAAATTAGATGGGTAATATTTGTTTTTTTTTTTGACTTGGTTGTTTTTGCAGGCTGAGGAAGAAGACTAAGGAAGGCAGCCTTCAAAAACATTCAAAGAAATCTAGACACACGCTAGTGTATCGCGCCAAGTTAGGCAACAAACATCACAACAAACATCACATCAATTCAATTGTCGAGGTTGTAAATCATTGTAGCGCGGCGCCATTGCGTCAGTGTCTTATATCTTGAAGCATAGTTGGGCACATTTCAGGTACTTGGGGAAAAATAATAATGCGGTACAAAAGCTTAAATTGTGTTGAAATCGTGTGCAATGAGCCACCTCACGAAAATTAACTCGTGTAGGAATGCCAGCTAAGCTGCTTTCAATGCAAAATCTGACACTCAATAACGTTGTAAATGTGTTACTAGTTAACTACTCCGCTCACCCCCATGTAAATTTCCATAGGGTGATTATTCATCAATACCGAGATAACGGGAAGGCTTCCAGCTATGAAATTGGACCAATGGCTGCAGTACAATACGAACTACGTACCGTTTATGGTTTGGAGCTTGGGGGCGTAACGGGAATGGCATGGGAGGGCGTGTAAGTACGAAAATATTGTTGTAATCATTGTTACTATTGTCGCCATCGTCTCTCATTGGATGGCCAAAGTTTGGACAATGTGAACGCGTTTACTGACGTGCGTGCCTATAGACACACTAGTGTATCACGATAAATCTAAACAACATTGCAAAGAAATTGTATTCACGCCCAATTCACGAAAAATAAACCAACTCTAATAACAAAGTCAAAAACTGAAATAAATCAACTATAATAACAAAGTCAAAAACTGGTAAAGGGGCCACTAAGTTGAGAGTGGTTCGGCCCTTCACAGGAGTGATATCAACACACCAAAACTAACTAAATAAAACAAATTACAACAAAATTAAAACCAAACCAAAAACCTATAAAGAGGTGACTGAGTTGAGAATGGTTCGGCCTATTGGCAAAAGATAGTAGCAAATTGTTAAAAACCAATTTCTTGTAGAAGTGGCACTTTACTACTCATCTGCACGGTAGTGGAGTTGAGTCAATACACAATTTTAAAAAAAGGAGTGATATCATATCAATAACCAAAACTGTGGTAAAAGGGGCCACCAAGTTCCGAATGGTTCGGCCCTTCAAAGGAGTGATATCAACACACCAAAACATTCGCCAACTTAATCGCACCGAATAATACTTTGGACGTTAAATGAAAAGTACCAATTAGCAATTAAACGGCCAATTAAATGAAAGTACCGAAAGTAGCAATATTCTAGTTTTCATTTAACCTTCGAATTATTAAGCGGTGCGATTAACTTGGCGAATGTTTTGGTGTGTTGATATCGCTCCTTTGAAGGGCCGAACCATTCGGAACTTGGCGGCTCCTTTTACCAGTTTTGGTTTTTGATATGGTCTTGAATACAGCTGGCAGACTTTTCTTTTTTTTATTTACTGTTCATCCAGCTTCTCACAACTTTGGAGGTTCATAGGTGCAGGTCTGGAATTCAGATCCGCTGATGTCAGTAGGTCGTGAAAAGTGCGTAACAATCTTAATCGTGTCGAGTTACCACAGTGGACTAGGGCATTGCAGGCTCAATTCAAAGATCGGGGTTGAATTAAGATCGGGATGACATGTGAATTCTGTCGTTATTATTGCTGCTAATTTATCATCCTTAGCTGCTCACAATGATGGCACCATGGCAGTGGTACACCCAGATATATTTTTGGGGGGATGGGGGGGGGGAGAGGATAGAATGAATCTGGGTTCAAAACAGGGCCAAGAAATTCAGCTAAGGGATCCAGAAAAATTGGGGTGGTATGCTTTTGTCAGAACCCTGTAAAACAATTTGTTGGCAGTATTTTAGTGAACACTTTGAAAGGTCGATTTTCATATTTTTTTGCTGCAATAAAGGCCGTATTTTGTTAATTTTACCAAGTTTTACTCTTAACTTCGGGTCTTGCCTGAGGGGAGAGGCATTTTCCCATGTTTGCCCTATTTGCAGAAAATTTTGTTTCTCTAACAGTGTGCTAACCTGACAGAATTCCATTAC
The DNA here is from genome assembly GCA_023313725.1 of Lithobius niger. NCBI lineage: Eukaryota > Metazoa > Arthropoda > Chilopoda > Lithobiomorpha > Lithobiidae > Lithobius > Lithobius niger. Next base: position 20,694 of record JAHWFP010182900.1, read on the forward strand.
TTCCTCCTAGTGCTTCGTCTTCAGCCTCTTCAATGTGAGCACCATGATCAGAAGTAAAGAGAACAAATGTATCATTGAAAATCCCTTTGCGTTCCAGAGCATCGAGCACTTTTCCCACGGCCCAGTCCATCTCCATAACAGCATCTCCAAATGCACCATGTTGACTAGCTCCATGGAACTTGGCCTGTGTCTCCAGAGCTACATGCACGTGTGTGAACGTTAGAACTAGCTAAGGGAGAAAAAATGGAAGGTTATAATAAAAAGCATTGTAATCGATAATACGTGAAGTTGTTAACCAATTTATTGCTAGCTAGCAAAATGTTTCACAATAATAAAAAGTCATTACAATGCAAATACAGACAGCAACATGGAATTGCGCTCTTGTGGTAGTTTGAAGTGTTAACAATACTTGCAGCAAAAGTCACCCCTAACACTGTACCTCAGATAATGTAAAGACTCATTATCTACTTAAAGACGTAGATTATTTTCGATATTTCAGCCAAAAAATCCGGAACCCTTGATTTTACGAATTAAGAAACTGTAAGAGGGGCATTTTTACTATAGGGAATGCAGTTACACGCATTCTTTTTGGCCAGCTCAGCCATCGAGTCCCGATGTTTATGCTTGAGGTTTGTTCCGGTTTCAACCCTAACCTCAAACCGCTGTCCTTCCCATCTCCCTTTCCTTGTCTTCTACGCACTCGGGAAGAGAAAGGCTTGTGCTCATGTTGATAGTAGCATAGAAAATATTCTAAGGAATTCCTATATAATAAAAACGTCCCTCTCTTACTCGGAGAAAACTCAGCAGTTGGACAGGACGTTAATCAGATGATTTCCAATTACGAACGAAAGTTAGTGGTTCGAAGGTGGTTATATACCGCCCTAGTACTAACCGTAAATGAATTTCTTAGCAAAATTGTCCCTCTCCTTCCAGAAAAACCTTAATGGAGAGGATATTAATTAGAAGATTTCCAGTTTTTGTTTCTACTACTGCCAAAGCATTTGTCAAGCACCTTTTCATTAATCACAAACGAAAGTTAGTGGGTCGAAGGTGATTATACATATACCGCCATAGTACTAACCATACGTGAATTTCCTAGCAAAATTGGTTTTCTCCTTCCTGAGAAACCTTAACAGTTGAAGAGTACATTAATCAGAATATTTTCAATTAGTGTTTCTACCACTGCCAAAGTATTCGTCAAGCATGTTTTCATCACTCAAGAACGAAAGTTAGTGGTTCGAAGGTGATTATATACTGCCCTAGTACTAACCATAAATGAGTTTCCTAGCAAAATTGTCCCTCTCCTTCCAGAGAAACCTTAACAGCTGGAGAGGACATTAATCAGAAGATTTCCAGTTTTTGTTTCTACTACTGCAAAATTATTTGCCAACACGTTTTCATTAATCAAGAACGAAAGTTCGAAGTTCGAAGGTGATTAATACTGCCCTAGTACTAACCATAAATGAGTTTCTTACCAAAATTGTTCCCCTCCTTCCAGAGAAACCTTAACAGTTGGAGAGGACATTAATCAGAAGATTTCCAGTTTTTTTTTCTTTGAACATTAGATTAGTGTAACAGGAGTTTCCATGCTTTTATTTTCATCAAAAGCTTTAGCACTTCATGAAATTGAACCTGTTGGAGTTCTTAGCTTACACTCCGTTACGTAATATAAGCAGTTATTCCCAATTCCGAAAGGTTTCCCTTTGTAATGCTCAATATCTTCTAAGAAAAGAAAGGCACGGCATTTTTAAGGTTAGAAAACAGCAATTTGGGGTTGCTTTTGGAACGTTGAATAAGGTTGTTTTCAAACGAAGTTTTAGCAAGTTTGATTTGCTTGATAGCATTCTCTCTTGCAGCGAGGAAGTTTGCCATGTTAGATGGAGACGGAAAGGAACGAAGCAAACGATATGAACGCGTTTTTTTGTTTAAGGAAGCATGAAGTTCAGGTGTGGTCCGGGATGGGCAGGAGGAGAAGGCTTCTTGACCACAGGAATGAAAAAGGAGATAGTGGCTTGAAGGAAGGCGGTAAGTAATTGAACCTTTGAGCCAACATCAAGATCGGCAAGTTTGGTAGACCAATCAATGCAGGAAATAGTGTGGTTAATAAGCGTGTAGTCAGCTGAGCGAAAGTTGTAAGAAGGAGAGGGACTGGCTTTGGTAGAAAAGTCGATATCAAGCGAGAAAGTGAGGACATCATGATCACCATGCTTCACCATGGCAGGTGAGTGAGTGATTGAGGAGAGGTTGAGAGAAGGAGAGCAGATAAGCAAATCAAGTAAACTGGAGCACTGGTTTGAACGATGGTAAGTAGGCTTCGTAACTTGTTGTACAACAAAGATTATGGTCTTGGATAAAGTCAAGAAACTCAAGACTGGCACTTGGATTGACTTCGGAGGTAGTGGCACTAAGCCAGTTGATATTAGGCTATATTTAGCAGCCCTAAAATATTTTTTCCAGTATTATCCAATACGGACATTTTTTTAAATTTTAATTTTTAATTGCCTTATTTGTTAAAGCGTAAAAAAATATAAAAAATCATAAAATTCATTATTAGATGGTGGTTTTTCATGATTCAGAGAAAATCACTTTCACCAGCTTGACTGTAAACGTAAAACACAAGAAGCATTAAAATATAAACAGTAGGAAGAGTGTGGGAGGAGGCATGGTTTGTATGTGTTTGTGCATTGGCCACCATTTTTTTGCTATGCTAGTTCAGAGTCGTGATGACAGATACCGCTGAACTCTGGTCGTTTTTGCTTCAGTGATCTGTGCGTCTATGACGTCTAGTGGGGAATTTTGTAAGCTCAATTCTATTCTCACGTCTGCCGTGAAACTTTGGCTGATAGTATAGGAATCGAAACAGGAAAAGAATAAAATTTTCACATTATTATTATTTTGTAATCCAATAGGGATGTATCTTAAACATACCAAACTTTTCAGATTGTGATACTCATTATATAGTTTTCAGTGCTCCAACAGGCTTCACTGCATTTTCATAAACACACCAACCAAAACAGCTCAGCGACTGATCCAACAAACGTGCCCGCTGACGGCATTAGAAACGTCATACGTCAATTATTTACATCCTCGCTGGACGCATCGGTGAGCAAAATGAAGGCCAATGTCACGAAAGGTTCTGTTTTTGCTCACCAATCACCCTTGCATGGTCAAGCGTATTGCTAAGCAGTTTTACATCAAGTAGCGGCTGATAAGTATGTGTATTACTTATGGCCGAATGACTTGTTACATTCTTTTAGCTGAGTGGAGATTTTGCGCGATGTCACTCTTCACCAGTACTTCATTATGTTGACGTAAAAAAATTAAAGCAAAGAACAACTGCAGGTCCTCCATTTTTCTGTCGGTGGATTCGTTGAAAAACCACTTCCTTAAATTCGATGAATACGATGCCTCAGCAGTGACGTCATGCTGAGGTATCGAAAAATTCATAGCACGTTTGAGAACTATTGGGCTTAGTGCTGAAGCCCCATCTCAACAAAGTAGTTCTCTAACGTGCTGTGAATTTTTCGATTGATTGCTGGTTCCATCACTCGTGACCTCTGAGCACTTTCATAAACTTACCGAAGGACTAACCGCTGGTCCTTCAGTAAGTTTACGAACCTGCTCAGAGATGATAACACGAGTGATGGAATCGTCAGTCTGGTCACCATTTTTTTGCTATGCTAGTTCAGAGTCGTGATGAAGGATACCGCTGAACTCTGGTCGTTTTTGCTTCAGCGATCTGTGCGTCTATGAAATCTAGTGGGAGTAATATCAAGAATTGATAATATAAATAGAAATGCTGGGCCCCAAACCAGTCGCCCCGGTGGCGATCGTCAGTACCGGAGCAAGGCGTTTGAGTGCCCGGGACCAGTAGCTCATTGAGCACCCGCTTTATGGCTACTATACAGAAGATCGCAACCTCCCTCTCCCCCTCCCACACGGCTCTTCCCAACTCTACCCAAAAATGAACCCATCACGGTGCCACAGAGAATGTCAACACACTGAAAACACGAATCTGACGTGAAGGGGTGAAGTGATGGGCGTGAGACAAAAACATTTGTCTACAATTATATAATCGTATTTAATTTATGGTATAGTCCTCTAACAAGAACTTATATTTGGCAATGTTGAATTCGGGTCTGTTC